>APFE031680991.1:15291-34681 GCA_000404065.3 Pinus taeda
AAGGACTCCAGTGAAAACCTCTATGAAGCACTTGTGTCCCATCCTGGGGCTAAAAACCTCTCTTGAGGCAACCCATATATGACCAAAAAAAAATAATTAGGAGAATAAAGATAGCCCAGGGCAGGTAGGTAGGGTGAAAACCTCCTGGAGGTGCCCTAGCTATCTCTTTAAAAAAGAAAAAAAAACAGAAAAAGAAAAATTAACTTCTTTTGAGTGCATTGCAAGTTGCAGGAGGACCACAGAAGGAAAGGGTACATGCCACAAGCCTATTACATCTCTTCTAGACCCTCTTCCATCATTTTTGTCTTTTTCCATCCCCTGGTATTGCTTTTTCTGAAATTTGTGCATCCTACAGGAGGCACTGTGTGTTCTACAGGAGGCTCCTGTAGAAATCACAGAGAGTTCGAAGTCAAGTCAAAGAAGGGATTGAAGAGCTGGAAACTTTCACAAAAGGCATGTGGACCATCTTATAGCCATCCGTCATCATAACCCTTCATTCCATACCTGCACCACCACATTTCTAATCGTTTCTTTCCTCACTGCAAATAAAACACAACAATCCTGTTTTTTTTTTTTTAAGGAAATAAAAAAACAACACCCCTACCACTTACCTACAACCTACTGGCTACTTCTCCATGACCATCAAAATCTTCAATAGACTCCTCCCAAGTCCCTGCATAAACCTTAGCTAAAAGTTCTAGAGGGAGAAGCAGCTACAGGAACTCCTGTAGGATTCCTGTAGCAGCTGATCCCCTTAAAAATAAAGCTCCAGAAGCAGAATCGATGCAGCCACAGGTATGTAAAACACGTAAGAAGCCAGATCCTGATCGAAGATCACTTGTATAAGGCAACTGAGCTACCTATCCAGAAGCCACCAGCATATGGCAATATAAATAAATGGGGATAGCACCAAAATCTAGGCATGCAACATCACTGTAGCGTGCACATTTCGACCTACAGGTAAGTGTCTAAACCCGTTCCTATATTGCATCTGTATGATCCAAAACTGCATGAACAAATGGGGTGGTTGAGATTAAACTATATCGATGGCCAACTAACTGGCCACCTTCATCCAGTTCAACAGCACTCAACTGGATTTCACTCTGCACGTGTGTCCAGTCAACTCATAAGAATCTCAAAACAGGTAGTGGCTATTTTGAACTCCAACGCAAATGATGGAAATGATTGCGGGCAGGTAGCATAAAGTTTCATGATGACACTGCAGTGGGGACCAACGGTCTGAATGAGGGAAACATACCCTTCCTGCCACCTCATCTCATCACCGCAAACCTCTCCCATAAGGTTAACTATGCTCTCTCGGCCGCACTCACCACTTTTGTTTTCATTTGTATCGTTGTGCTCTCGACTGCAACAAGATGCCCACCACCTCCAGAGCCTCGAAACAGTCGCTCTCTGTCATTTTCAGAACCCTTCTGCCTATCGGATTCTACAAGAACATTATCGGGATCTATAGGAACAGAAATAGATCTTACAGGAGCCCTTTCTATAGGAGGGCCAGTGAGCAGTCTCATAGAGGAAAAATTGGGGTTTTATGGTAAATTCGAGCTCAAAGAGGTAGGCTCTGGTAAACCCACTCTGCATATTCATATATACAAGGGGTGATGTGATTTCAAGCAAAGGATTGAGTGAAAAGGAAGGAGAATTGAAATCAAAAGTCTGCCTATTTCTTTTAAAAAAACACAGTCTTTTTATCTGCTCTCTGTGCTGAAGTGCTGTCTCTTTCTCCACCATGGTATTCTCATATACAAAGGAGTGATGCAATTTTAGAAAAAATTAAGCTTGTAAAGAAGGAAATTGCATTGAAAAGTCTGCCTATTTCTTAAGAAAAAACATAGTTTTATTTGCTCTCTATTTCTAAGATATTGTCTCCTTCACCACCTTCATACTCACATATACAAAGGAGTAATGCAAGTTTAGAAAAAATGAGCTTGGAAGGAAGGAAAATTGCATTAAAAACTCTCCATGTTTCTTGAAAGAAAACCTCAGTTTTTTCTCTATTTTCGAGTTTGAAATTTGTTGTCTCCCTCTTCACCTGAGATATTCAAGAAGACTCTGAACATCATGACAGGGGGATTTATGAGGAAGGAACCTCTAAAGTCAACTAGGCTACATGAACACCTAGAGGTGGTACCCCCTTTTACTAGAGCAAGTTGGATGCCCTTCTCTGAAAAGCTTCATGCGTATGATGAAGAATTAATAGAGGAATTTGCCTTATCTTTGACACCTCACTCAAAAACTCATGCCACTGTCAGTTTCAAGGGTCTCGCTATAGAAATCACCCCAGAATTCATCAGTAGGGTTACCAATCTCCCACTTGGACTACCCTAGAGTAAGGAAGAAAAACCACTGGGCCAAGTTGCCAAGAAAACCTTTTTCCAGCCTAATGAGCATCCTATGGAGGACAAAAATGGCATCAGGAGAACACGCATACCTTACCCCTGGGATGAGGTCAGCTATCAGATTATTAAGTAAATCTCTTGTGAGGGAAGGTACAACATAGTTTATGGGTACCATTTCAAACTTTTACATGAATTAAGGTATGGCATGGACCTTCCTGCAACCCAAAAACTCATTATTCCCTATTTTCTCCTCCAATCCTTAATAGAATCCAACATAAAATTGAAGGCAGGAGGTCCAGATTAGTTGGCTCACCATGGGATAATTAAATTGCTGGTGAAAGATGATCTCCACACTTTCACAATCCCCATAGCCTGGGATATTTTCAGAAATATGACCAAGGAGGATGATATAAAAGCCCTCACTTATGACCTCAATCCATCTGAGAGTGAGGAGGAAGAACAAAAAGGGGAAGCTAAGAAGGAAACCCAAGAAGAGGAAAGGAACATGCAAGTGGAAAGAAAAGATTCTAAAATAGAGAAAGAGGAAACCCAAACAAAGAAGAAGAGACATGACATCAAGGGAGATAAGTCTAAAACAAAAAAGAAGAAGGAACAAAAAACAGAGAAGGATAAGACCATAGCAGAGAAAAAGAAGAAGCCTAGAACAAAAAGGAAAAAGCCTAAGATAGTCTAGAAAAAGGTTACCACAGAGAAGGCAGAAACTAAGAAAAAAGAAGAGAAAACCAAATTAGAGACAGAAGAAACAAAACCAGCAAAGACATGAAAGACAACAGATGAAGAAATAGAGGCACAACGGGTAGAAGTGTCTCCTGAGACACTAGTAAGGGAGGCAACAGTTGTTCTTGCTGCACTCAACACACCAGTCAGGCCCAAGGAAAGAAGGAAAGGGCAACCATCGATGTAATTCAAGGCTTGAAAAAGCACCAAGATAAATATGGGAACGCCTCCGCCACCCTCAAAAGAGCCTATCATCATTGAAGATTCCCCTACTGCCAAAAAGGAGGAATCTCCATCCAAAACCCCCATTAATTATGAAAGAGGAAGCCCTAGATCTTCCACTTGGAGGGAAAGGATAAAACTACAGGACTCCAAAACTATCATACAGGAGATGGAGACTACTTTATAGGAGACCTTGACAAAGCTACAGGAGACTGCGAAACTTGAGAAAAGGGTAGAAGAGCAGATCAAGGGGAAGGATGAAACAATAGGGATACTAGAACCTAACCCACAACCTAGTTTAGGCTCTTATTACAACCTTCTAGAAGGAGGGAAAATCATTCCACAGAAGTTTGTAGTCCCTGTTTTCTTTGAGCTAGAAAAAGAAAGAGTAAGGAGCCACAAATGGATGCAAATTTCAAAGTCCAAAGGGGTGGAAGACATTGGCTACATGGAGAGAAAGCTTAGAGAGATGGGTAGAGAGCTGGCCACTATAAGAAGCAATCAAAAGATCTCACTTGGAAGTAGAGAATGAAATGTTAAGAAAACAACTGCAAGAAAGGGGAACCCAGGTAGAGACTAAAATGTTGAGAAAACAGCGACAAGACAGGGAAACCCAGTTAGCATGCATGGCCAGCTGGGTGATGGAAGCACTTCAGTGCATGCAGGCAACCAAATCATATGGAGTATACCTCAAAGATCAGTGGCTCCAGTTCTAGATTAAGACTCTGGCCTAGAGAGGCACTACACCTTTTCAGGATTATGGACAATTCATGGATCTATGTGACAACAGTTCAATTGAGGACAAGGTGAAGTTGGCAGAGTTTTATTTACATAACATGGCCCTTACTGATATGAACCTATGGGACCCCAATTCTATGTTAGGAGACTTGCAGCGAATGGCCATGGCATCTTGGATGAGCCATGAGGAGAAAAGTGTAATAGAAATCAAGAAGTTGATGGAAAAAAAGCTAAATGAACCCTTATGGATTTGAGCTGAGCCATCAGACCCCATGGCTCTCATTAGTTCCCACCAACACCTTGCATATAATCCTCAAAGTGTCCCTAAGTATATCAATGAGCTGGCCCAGGCTATTGCACATTTTGAGGACATGGAGAGATTGTTTGGAGATGTCTGCATTCATACCTGCATGAGAAGGTGGAACACATTGCCACACAGCCTACAGGTCAGGGAGTATCACTCCCCAAACAGGATGAGAGAAGCCTTTAGGATAGTGCCACTGTATAAACACTCTATACAAAGTTTGAAGGCCAATTGGGTTGGCCTTAAATTCAGTCCTCCACTACTGTTAGGACTAATGGAAGGTGTCAAAGAAGAAGAATAACAAAGGCAGTGGGAAGAGGTGGATAGAAAGTCAAGATTCCATGATAAAGAGGAGGACATCACATCAGAGGCATGGGATGTTAGGGAATCCATTAGAGCCATCAAGGATGAGGAGATAGACTAGTTGCTCAGAGGATGAACAACCCATTTAGTAGGGGGTGATGATGAGCCCCAGAAATGAGTAATTATATGGGCTCATTTGGCCTCCTAACTCAGCTTAATCCACCATTCTCATTATTTTATTGCATGTTTTTTATTATATTTATGTTAATAGAGTGAATTGGGTTACTCATTATGCCATGAAGTCTAATGTGTGCTTTATGTAGATTTTTGGTCAATTTTGGGACAAAGTCAAAGGATTAATGAGCATTTGGTAGCCAATATTCGAGGAAAAAAAGGGAGAGGATTTGTAGGAGGGTGTCCCCCCTCATTTATGACTCCCTACCTTGAATCCTCCATCAGAAACGTAGAGCACAAACAAGGGGCAGCCGAGCAAGTCAAGAAGAACTGTTGTCTATCTCTAGTTCTGGGAAGCCGAGCCCCCTTATTTTAGGAGGGATGTTGGGGGACTCCATTTGTATAAATAGGGGTACTTAAAGCCTCAGTAGGTTAGCCAGTTATTATTAAAAAATTTTCACTTTGGTGCAGCTCTTGTTCAACTCATTTTCAAGCTTATTTTTGTGAACAATTTATGTAATGTGACTTTTATTTTGATAATGGAGATGACATATTTTCTGAGCCAACAATGATTTCTTTCAGAGGGCCAAATCTCTTGGGTTAGGGCCAAACCCAAGCTTCCTAGCACCTCTTGCTTTGTACTTATATTTTTTTCTTCAGTTCATGAGTTAATTTCAGTTACATAGATTCATTTTACCTTGTTTAGAATAAGTTGCTTTTGATGGTTTGCATAGCTGCTTTTTGTTTCAGTTGCTGAAGTAGGTTAATATAGTGATAGGATAAGATTCAAAAAGGCCAACAACAGGCCTTGATCTCCTTTCTCCCTTCCTGGGACCATGATCTGAGGTCAAGGCACCATTGCTGCCACCAAAAACACAGTTTTGCTTCTTCCATGCAATTTCTAGTGTGATGATTTGATTTGAAAATTTAAAGGGTTACTTCAGATTCACTTTGCCAAGATTGTTTCCTGTTTCTGTAATAAATCTCTTTGCAATATTTTCTATTCATAGGGTATTATTCAACACTTCATGTTTTTAGGTCAGAAATTAGGTTAACAAGAGATATGGTTCTATTTTCTTGGTGCAGCTAGTCCTTTTCTTGCTCAATTTTGGTAGTTAGATGTGTATATCTATTACAACACACCTCAGCTCAAAATACATCAATAAATCAGCCAACATCATCTCATTTCTCACAGGTTTCACAAGTCATTCACAACCGTTCATGAATCTTCCCTAATTTCTGCACTTTTTCCATAAGCTTTCCTCTCGTCATTTGAACAAATACAACCATCATTTTCTTTCCTGATCCTCCTTGTTAAGCCCTAGATAGCTCAACACATCCATCTAGTCTTCAGCTACCCTTTCCCACCATTTTTCCACTCTTAAAACCTCTAAAAACAACTCTCAACATCCTCTTGTAGATCCTCTTGTAGATCCCTTGCAGCCTCCTGTAGAATTTCTTGTGAGTGATTTTCGAAGTCCAATTGTAGGGTAAGTCTTTAGAAGGTTATTAGAGGCTTCTTAATACCCCTCCACACCTTCTTACACCTCTGCAAAAAACCAAATTTGCCCTCCATCACCACCAACCCCCTGCCACAGTCACAAACAGACAAAATCACATGCATAACAATTTTATATAAAACACATAAAAATGCAAAAAGATGTTCTTTTCTAATTTTCTTCTAGTAATAGCTTGAATATATGTAATTTACCTTTTCAATAGTCAATGGCACTCATTTCATCAGTTTTCATCTCTTTTTCTGCAAAAGTAGGGTTAGTTGGAAAAATTAGGGTTTGCTAGGGTTTGCTTTACACTCCAATCTTCTTTCTCTTTCTGCAAGTAGAATAGTCTTTGTAGAGTTAGCTTTCTTTCATCACAATTAAAATATTCTTTTAGAAACTCATAGATGTTGGCTTGAGCTCCTAGTGATCTTGCACCAGCCAACCAAGTGATAGCCTGCAGTAAGAGCTAGTACTTGTGCATACACCACCGTCACTTAGACGTTTGTTACGAACTAACAGGTTGATAAAAGGAAAGTAGGAAGCCCCAAGAGTTGCAACATTATTGATGCAATACTGGTGCTCACCAAATATACATAGATGATTTTACTCCTTATGGATGTGACTTCTATGAAGCTCCCTCCAATCTGTGCAAGGTCTTGAAGAAATGTATTGACATGAATCTCTCATTGGGCCCTAAGAAATGTGAATTCTTGATGAATGACGGGACTATCCTTGGCCATTCCATATCCAAGGAAGGGATACAAGTTGGAATAAACAAAATTTCCATCATCAAAAGGGTCCCTACCCCTGAAAAGAAAAGAGATGTCGGAGTTTCTTAGGACTAGCTGGGTATTATAGGAGATCCATCAAAGACTTTAGTAAAGTGGCTTCACCTTTGTTTGGATTATTGGCCAAGGATTTAGATTTCTATTGGACAAGAAATTTTCAAGAGGTCCTTGAAGTGTTGAATGAAAAATTGACCACTAAACCCATCCCTAGGGGCCCCAACTTAGGACAAGTAGAAGATAAATTTCCTCACACTATCTATTTCATTAGTAAGAATTTGTCCAAGGATGAGTTGAATTACATTGTCACTGAAAAAGAAATCTAATTTTTAGTACTTTCTTTAAACAAATTCAGACACTATAACGCTGGGTATCAAACTTTTGTTCATATTGATCATGCAACCATTAAATACTTTATGAATAAGCCTGATTTCAATGCCATGATAATTAGATGGATGTTATTGTTATAATAGTTTGATTTGTCTATTATTGACAAACAAGGGAAAGAAAATGTGGTTGCATATTTTTTGTCCAAGTTAACATTGGCTATAGGTAATGAGGAGACGATGGATGATCAACTTTCATCTGAACACTTTTTTTCTATCTCGGTGATTTCTCCTTGGTTTGCTAACATAGCCAACTGCTTGGTTGCTGGGAGGTTCTTTTGATAAGGTTAATCCTCTCTGTAGATAGAGATGATCCCTCTAGCCCAATGAGTGGGTCTAGCAACCGAATTGACAATCAACTAGACATCTTCATAGGTTATAATTGAAAAGTAGAATGAAAGAGATGGCCTACCTCATCCTGATGCTACTTCGTTTTAATTTGTTGAAGGCCTCAAACCACTTGTGTCATAGAATTGTTCTTGCTTCTATCAGTGTTTATGTACCTGCATAAGTGATCAAGAGATGACAAAGCATACCAAAACAAATTGCAAATCCAATAAAAACCTACTTAACTGATCAAGGAATGTTAAGCTAAATAATACATGAACATATATATTTTGGTAAGATGAACCGATAGTTGTATATTATTAGGAAATAAAGGGAAGCTTACAACCAAAGCCTTGATGTTGAAAGGCTCCCCTTGAGTGGTAATTCTAGTCCAAGCGAGGAACTCTCCAAGCACTCCTTTTCCAAGTCTAATGAATAGCCTCTAGGCATAATATTAGCATAAGGGTGAAAATAGACATAGATCAACCATTTGGGAATGGGAGAGGATGAATTTATAGGCTGGGAGAGGGAGTTAGGGCTTTTCCAAAGATAGGATTAGGCCCTCATCTCAAGGAGGTATCTCATAGGGATAAGCCAAAGAGGACAAGTTGGGAGAATCCAACCTCATCTATGCGAAACAACCTCCATCTCGCTACTCTAGAAGCTTCTAGATCACGAAGCTTATCATCTTCTTTGGGAAAATTACCTCTTTGGGATCATTGCAGGGATTTAAGGGAACATAGCGATGCCATCACTGGCCAAGTACAACGCAACAAGTGACCATTGTTGTTTTGAGCCTCATAAGTGCGATGAACCTCATTTTAGGGTTTTAAAACCTATTTCTTTAGGGAAAGCTTAAGGCATTTTCCAAACAAATTTTTAGGAGGGATCTGAGTTGAATACATGGATGAGTATACTATATTATGGTCATGTTTCAGGCACTTCGGGGTATGTCACAGGGAAGTGTAGGAGGCGTGACAAAATACTATGTAACGAATGACCCCTAAACCATGAAGGCAGAATGAGAAGTGATGGCTGAGATGCTTTACAAGCTCTTGCAAGGATGAGGACATGCACTGTCAGGAGACCTGAAAATCAAGGATGCATATACAGACCCATATCTAAGATCAAGACATGAATCCACAACATGGATGAATCCATCCGGATGATGAAGAATATATGAAAAGATCCAAGGCATGGGCACAACCATCCAGATAACAAGGATCATCATAAATATATAGTCTCATCGTATGGTCATAACCATCCGTATAGTAGAAATATGTGTACAATCATGAATGACATATAACTCCATGCAACCTGAGTCGTATCAGACAAGACTTAGGATCTTGCACTCCATCTTGACCCGATCAAAGTATGAATTCTAACATGCGAATGAATGTGTTGAAGTCAAACATTCTAGAAAACCACCTGATTATTGGCCAATGATGTGGACCATTAACAGGTATGAGAGAAACCACCAATAGTGACAATGGCTCTCAAGGTATAACAGTACAATCCATGAATGTGATAATGAAGCTGAAGATGAACACTCGTGGAATCACCTGATTGAAAGCCAATGATGAATACAAGTCATCAGATGTGAAGAACTTGCCATTAAGGCATGCCAAATCTAAGGTACTGAAAGGGAGTTTCTAAGTCGTCTTCCTGAATAATGAGCTAAAGCTGGCAGGAAGCGACCAATTAAAGGTGGGAAATGATGAATCCCTCATCATCGACATGAAACAAGGAATAAAGTGGAATTATTTTCAAGACTGTAGTAGTGACTCAAAACAATGTATAAGTAAATAATTGCAGATTGGACTTCTCTTGAACAATGGTGACATGACTCTAGAGTGTTGCAACATCTGACTTGACATATGACTAAAGGTCATGTTGACAATATGGAATATTCAAATGAGACGAAAAATGGATCACCCAAACTTGAGAGGACAAGTGACTAAGCGAGGATATCCCAAACCCAACATGAGAGCAAAAGAATATTTCAAGAGCGATAGGTTGCCTATACAAAAGGTGTTTCATCTTCATTTTTCCTCGCTATTTCTAGCGAGTACCCCAATTATTTTTATCACAAGCTTGAAGGGGATAGCATATGCTTGTCATGTAAGTTCATTCTTTGAATGAATCCATCCTAGTAAGTTTTAAGAGCCCTAGGAAGGAGAAGCTCGGTCTCATCATGGTGACGAGATTTTCATTGTAGAGTTTTAATGAGTTTGACGTAAGAATAACTCGGTATCTTTTTCATATTTAAAGAGTTTGAAAAAGATATGAAAAAAATAACTCCATCATGTCCCTTTTCATAATTTGTCCCTCGTATCTGAAAAGGTAAAAAACAATATCCGAGGGAACCTCTTGATCATGTTGATCAAGGTGTTCCTTTTTCGTAAATAGTCATCCTCAGGATGAAAAAGGGGTAAACTTATGCTCAGGTGACATCGATTCATTTACTTTAACGAGTTAAAAATGAAAAGTACTGGGCAATATTTTCAATTTTCGAGAGCCAGAAAAGAGCTCAAAGATGACTCTAGGGGGGTTTCTTTTTCATTTATTTAATGAGTCCGAAAAATAGATAAAATAAAACTCGCAAGAATCAATCAATAATGATCACTGCTCATTCGAAGGTACCTGTAACTACACAAGAAAATGCACCCATCACTAATATTGAGAAAACATATTGAAATATTATGAAAAATAGTGACAAAAATGACTTGCAAAACTTATAAATAGCCAAAATTAATTTTATTTTTTACCATTTACCATAGTAAGCTTTGAAAGTGCATTTGTGCCCTAATTCTCTTGATTTTCAAGTGGTTGTTATGGGAGATCCAGGGTACCGTTTCATGAACCATCTACAACAGGTAAGAGGCTCATCCCTACTCCTGAATATTATCATATTTTTATGCATTTTAAATGGTAATTTTATGATATTAGGGAGGATTTTTAATTTTTAGGGCACCAGGGACCATCGTGGGTATAGTCACCGGACCCATGATGATTATGCTCAATCCAAAAGGCTCACGCGATGCCATCCCTCTTTTTTTAAAAACAGGCGTGATGGCAGTGAGGCCAATTTTTTGAAAAGAAAACCCTCTATTGAAGAAAAAATTGATGATTTTAATACATGAAAAAATAATTAATTAGTATTAAATGATGTTTTGTAGGAGATCATGGTCTTGGAATGGAAAGAAAGAGTCCATGAGGTCGAAGACTTCCAAGCAACTCAGAATACCGAATGCATAAATGCTTTGAGGGATTGCGGACTGTTAAAATTCTCCAGGACTACATGGTTAAGGGATCAAGTGGAATTGCTGCCCTATTTGATCAGTCTATGGGATGTAGATCGAGAGATCTTCATCAAAAAGGACAAGAACTAGAAATTGAAGAGATGGATCTCTACTTCATCATGGGATTGTCCTAAAGAGGGGAAGAGATACAACTCTTTGGATCTCACCCAAGAGGTGAAAGTATAAGGACTTTAGTCTAGAGGTATTGTCCAGGTGCCAAAATGACCAACGGAGGTAAGGTGAAGATAAAAACAATCACCAACAACCTCGTCTTGATAATGATCTTGTTCACTATGGTACGTGTGTCTGACACATCTTTGCATGAGGCTTCAAAATCTCAGCTCTAGTATGCTTTTGTTTGTTTGACTCCTCCCATATTTAACTAGTGCAGAGGCCTTCTCACAAATATGAAAAGGCAACTAACCAAGGGGAAGCATGGACACCTAAAGTAATTCGGGTTTGGTTCAATACTGGTGACCTTATTTTTAGAGCGAGTGCCCTTATTTTGGTATCAGTGGGCCAAGGTACAAAATCTTGCCCCCTGAGATCCGAGACTCATGAGATGGAGCTAGCTCATGCCTCGAGGAGGAATGGGTCATCATATGCATTACCCACCATAATTTTTCGCTTGGCTAGAATGCCAACTACTCATGGTAGATGATTATGCTTATGCTAGGATGGATTTCAGGTGGGATCTAGATCTACCTCTACCACCAGGAGAATAGTGGACCGATGTAGGTAAAAACTTGTTTTTTGGATTTTTTCAAGTTTTATGATTTTTTGTAAAAGTGTAAACTGAGACTCAACTTGTGATAAATGTGTATATGTGGGACCAAAGAGACCACCAGGAATGTCTCCAATAGCACGACGATTTTCTCATCCGATAGTGGGTGCAGACTAAGAAGAAGGGGCAAACCCCTTAGCTCAGATAGAGCACAATTTGGAGGCGATAATTCAAGGAGTTCCAGATTATGCTACTGTTGATGAGGTTCCACTCATGGTTCCACTGCATTGGATATTAGGCTGAGTGGTCAGAGTGGTCTTGTGTTATCATGAGCACCGTGTAGGCTAATAGCCTTTCTAGTTTTTACACATTTGTAGGCTTTGAAAGCCAAGTGTCTCATAACAATTTAATTTTTGATATCTTGATGTAAACACTCTAAAAGACACGATATATATATATATAGATAGATATATATATATAATATATATATATGATGTATGTAATGTATGTATATGTATGTATATGTAACATATACATACATATACATACATATACATACATATATAGATAGATATATATATATATATATATATATATATATATATATATATATATTATATATATATATGCACGTTTTATTTCCTACTTATGTGTCCATAATATGATCAATTTTATAAATGATGCAAATTCCTATCAAGAACAAAATTTCCTAATTCATCTGTGAATGTGTTTAAATTACGTGGAATGTGTTGATATGTGATGAAATAAAAATTTATTTCCAGTAATCTAACACGTAGATACATACACAATATTTGTGGATTTCTCATTGAGTAATGATTGTTTAACTGTAAAACAACAAGCTGCGAATCCAACATGACAACTAAATCCCTAATGCTAAGAGAAACTGCTTCTGACAAGAGTTTAATGACTGCACTATATTCAACAATATTATTAGTTGTTCAACCAAGGAAGATACCTTGAAAGTTAATCATCTTGTCATTAGGGTCATAGAGTACCCATGCTACAGAAGACAGGTTTTGTATGCTACGACAAGCACCATCTACAAAACCAACGTAATGGATTGACGACATTTGCAAATCGAGTGGAACATAGGGTAAGGAGAAAAACACATGTCTACAAAGAATTCAAACACACCACCCATAAAAAAAACACACTAATGTACAAAATTCATTACACGAATTTCACACATAATAATTTTTTAGGTACAACCCATTATGGAGTTTTGACAATGCATTTCCCTCATAATCACATAACTCATAGACACCTTTTTGTAAGACACGCTTGACGATGTAGGGCCCATGAAACATGATTTTGAACTTTCCTGATCCCAATTTATCATTGGCCAGATCATAAAGAAGGACCAAGTCACCTTCAGCAAAAGTGTGAGGAGAAATGGTTTGGTCGAAATGATCTTTGACTTGTTTCTTTTGAGCTTCGATGACCATCGCATAAATGTGACAAGTCTCATCAAGCCTCTCAAGATACAATAGTCATTCTTCTTCAGGCGAGGTATCCAAAAGAAGTTCGATAGCCAGTTTGAGCGAAGGGATTTCACATTCGATTGGAAGAGTTGCCTCTAAACCATACACCAGTTGGAACGAAGTGAATCCAGTGGCCGTCTTAGTAGAAGTTCTCTATTCCCAAAGAGCTGAGAATAGTATCAAATGCTAATCCTTTTTGTGCTTCCCAATGGTACCCTGAAGCATAGTAATAGAAAATTTAGTAACTGCCTCAACTTGCCCATTAGCCTATGGATAATAAGGAGTTGAGCTATCATGATGAAGGCCTAACTGAGCAGTCAGCTCTGTCATCACGTACTGATGAAAATGGGAACCATGGTCAATTATAATGGCTTGAGCAACACCAAAAGGTGCTATGACATGGTAAAAAAGGAACTGAACAGTAGTGATACCCTCAACATTGTATGTAGGAATTGCCTTGACCCATTTAGTAAAATAGTCCGTGTCATGAAATCAATGCCCCATTTAGTGAATGGGTGAACGATAACAATTGGGTGTAGGGGTGCAAGTGGGGCATGTTGTTTTCGGTTGAAAATGTGACATTCATGGCATTTTTGGACAATGAGTGTTGAAAATGCAACAAGATGATGGAGCTTAGTGAAAAGAAGTCGCCTTCACTAAGTGGACTCGCAGGCTATTTTTGGCGCAAAGTCTATTTTTAGACTATGTCTATTTTTAGACATATGGATCATGGCCTATGAGTTGCAAGATTCTATTTGTGGATGATTGGTCAAGTTGGTAAAAATAGATGGACCTCTATTTTTAGACATATGGGTGGAGTCTATTTTTAGACTGCCAGGCTAAAAATAGAATAGTCTAATATTATTAGCTCTTAATAATATTTGGACTATAAACATTGTCTTATTCTCTTGGAGCACTTCAGTTCGAGTTACGGATGTGGCACATGCAGCTTACAGAAGGAAATACGTGGTTCCTATGGGTTACTTGATTTATTGCATGAAGGACTTCAGTTAGAACTTCAGTGATTGAGTTTCTGTGGAGTTGATTGAGGAGTAGATGGAGTTGTGTTCAGTTTGACTTAGTTGAACTAGTTGTATTTAGTCTAACTGATCAATAGACTAAGTGATGAGTGGTGTGAATTAGTTATTAATTAATTCACTAATTATTAACTCATAAATCAACAAAAGAATACATCAGTTAACTCAGTGCATGGACAATTCAGTGGAGACAAGTGTTAGAGATGAGTGAAAGGGCAAGACAGCGGTCAGTTGTGACTATAGTTGTGCATGAGATTTGCACAATCAATGGATTGAGTATTTCCAATGAGGATTGTGTGTCTCATCCAAGGAAATATGAGTTTGGATCAGCCATTCTCATCTAATTCTCATGCAAGATTGCGCAGTGGAGGCAGGCAAGCAAGCGAAGGATATTTGAGCCAGTCATTGATTCAGATCTAAGCTAGTTTGTGTGTAACAGGTGGAGATAGTACTTAGTACTTGTGAGGAGTATTGTACTATGTATTGTTACATGTTCTCAATCAATATAATATACAGATAGTTGGGGATTTTCAGCTTTATGCTTTCCTTGAGTACATACTATGTTGATATGTGTGATTGATTCTTCAATGTGCGCATGTGAATGTTTCTTAATACTGCTAAATCGATGATCAACGTAGAGGAGGTTATGTATTATGCATGATTCTACAAATAGTGTATAATTAGGATAATCTCTGTGAATAAGCATCATATTATTGAAAATTTCTACAACAAGAATACAATATTTAAAAATAGAAGGCCATAAATAACTAGCACAGAGAATTTTATTAGCAGTGGCATATCTTGACATATGACCACCACAGGCACCAAAGTGGCATTCATTTAAGACCCATTCAACCTATTCTAGGGTGAGACACCTACGAAGAACAGAGTCCACACCAACTTGATACAATGTATCACCAAGGATCTGATAGGGTTGGGACTGATGCTAGATGCGGCATCGGTCGGATCGAGACAACTTCGATAGGAAGGTTTGGGTTTTAAGATAAAAAATAATATATCCATACCATGGGTCGAGATTTTTGATCAAAAACAGAGTTTCATCGGGTATCTACTTAGTAAAATTAGTCGAAGTGCTTGCAGATAGAAGGGCATAGATCAACTCACAAAAAACGAGCGATTTATTTGATTTGATGGCAGTAAAGTCCAAATCAAATTCCTATAGGATAACGATCCATTTGGAGTATTTCCCCCTAGTAACTAACAAGTCAATATATAGGTCATGGGGTTGTAATCAGAAATCAAGGTGGTTATCTGTAAAAGGATATAATGTTGAAATCTTTGGACAACATGGATGGCTGCGAAGGAAAGCTTCTCAACATGGGCATATCGAGAGTCAGTATCGAGAATATTTCAACTTAAATAATAAATCAAATGCTTGTTGCCATCGTTGTCATCCTGAACTAACACCATAGCAATAGTAGTATCAGTTTCAACCAAGTATAGGAAGTAATCGTGTCGATAATTTGGGGGATGCAGTAAAGGATCACTAATAAGCATGTATTTCAAAGCATCAAATTATTTCTGCGAAACTTCATCCCAAATGAAAGGGATCCCCTTCTTAAGTAAGTGAGTAAAACCTTTGGTGAGTTTAGCATAATTAGGGACAAATCAAAGGAGAAAATTAGCTTTCCCCTGCAGGCTCTACATTGCATATGACGTGGGGGGGGGGGGGGGGGGGGGGGGGTAAATTAACAATGGCCTCAACTTTCAAACGATCAATTTGGATACCTTCGCAAGATACCACAAAACCAAAGAGTCGGCTAGAATCGACGCAAAACACACATTTGTGTGGATTGAGATGGATATTATAATGCCGACACCGCAAAAAGATGGATCTTAAGTGATCCGGATGGTCATGACGCTTAGCAAAATGAGCTGGTAAGTCATCAAGGTAAGGTTGAAAAATGTGTTGAATGTCATGAAATGCATAAGACATTTTCTTTGGATGGTAGCACTAGCATTCATTAAACCAAAAGGAAGTTTTTTGTAAGCGAAAGTACCCCATGGACAGATAAAGGCCGTTTTAGGTTGATCAACAGGTGAAATGTTAATCTAGTTATAGCGAGAAAAACCATCCATGAATGAAAATAACTCACCACCAACGCATTCATTGATGATTTGATCGATAAATGGAGTGGGATAATTGTCCGTAGGACATGCACGATTGATATCGCGGTAATCAACACAGACGTGACGGATCGTGCCATACTTTTTGGTAACATGGACGATGTTGGACACCCAATCTGTCAACAAAATAGGATAAATAAAACCTGCTTTTAAAAGCTTCTCCACTTCTACTTTGAGAGAAGTAGCCTTTCGAGGATGCATGGGGTGAAGCCATTGGCGAGCAGGCTTGGCACCACAATAAGTTGGTATCTCATGCACCACTATTGCTGGATCAATACTAGGCATTTCCTCGTATGACCATGAAAAGACGTCTCAGAATTATTTAAAAAGTTGAGTGTAAATTCTGATCTCATATAGAGAATAGGAAACCCCAATATGAATGTTCTTGAAAATTCCAAGTTTAATGCAAATGTCAAGAGGCATAGTAGTAGTGATGTTCCCTATATTACCCTTTGAAAAGACTTCATGCACCAGGACAGGTGTTTGAAGTAGAGGCGTGGGATAGTGAGAAACAAACACTTCAAGACGGGAAGGCATCTCATAAAGGCTGGGAAGAAATGAAGAACGATGATCTAGATCATTCCATGGAGTTTCATCCAGAGACATGACCTCAATGATACTCTCATCGGTGGGGAATGTCTCGTTCAAAGGATATGAAGAATCCCAAGAACCAAGCTGAGGAGATGGCACATAAGTGTCCAGGTTCATATTGAAAACAACATGACTTTCTGAAGCAACCATCAAAGCCAAGACAATTTCTTGATAATTTTTCTCCAATGGACTTAAAGTCATAGCATCACCAAATGAATCAATTTTATCTGTGGTAGGGATAATCCAATGATCTGTAGAAATCGAGATCATATTGATTGAATTAACATGCGTAGGTGGAAGAGTAAAAGTACCCATTAAAGCAGAGTCTTTGAAAAGACCTGCCTCCACACTATCATAAGGAATCTCACAATTTCCCACGTAAGGGACATTTTCATTTGATGAACCAGAAGAGAATAAAGAAAGTTGATCGATGGTGATGATTTTTCCTTCATGAGGAAAACGAAGCACCTGGAACAAAGAAGAAACCACACAAAACATAGCGTGGGTCCAGCTTCACCCGAGAAGAAGGTTATAGTTGAGATTGGCAATTACAACTTCCATTTCTAATTCAATGGTCTTTCCTTCCAATGTAATTGGAAAATGTTGGCTTGTTGGGCCCTGACTCAGGTTCGGAAGAGTTATGAGCCAAACAAATCCCGCAGCTACTAGCCCTTTCGGCAACTGTCCGTGGAGTGCGGACTAAGGTATCACCTGAGGTAGCAGGGGAGGGTGTTGGAACCAGGTTTCCGCACCCTTGGGATGTTTTGATGTGGTCTGGAGGGGCTGGGAACCATTTTTCTGCCTCGTGCCACTCTATACCATTGTTGGGATTCCGCGTAGATCCACACAGATGCACTTTCTTAATGATGAATTTATTATAGATCTGATCTATTTCTTAAGGTCTTTAAGAAAACATTTAATAGTAACCACTAGCACGTGCAATCATAAATATGAAAAATTCATAACATAAGCAACAAATAGATCCGCGATAAAACAGACAATGATTAAAAAATTCTTATATTTATTGATCCTCTTTCTAGTATAACCAGATCTGCCCTGCACCCTCAACTGCTGCGCAAACAGCTGCGGACTCTACCAAGCCTTTGCGTACATAGTTTTAGAGCCTCTATCTATCTACCCACACCCTTGACTCAGACTTACAAACACAAAGAGAATATTTCCTTCATAAACCATAACATTAAGATTGAAAACAAGAATTGACTTCTAACCATAGAGCCTTGCTCTATTTATACATTTCCATGGTCCGTGAACCATGGGTAGGTCGTCTTGCTTTCTATTTTCTTACATTATTTTTGGGCAGACAACCCTTTGAATTGACTCATTATAATTCACGCTCCGTGCACTTCGCGGATCCTTTACCATAATTTTACCCAAAATTATGGTCTTTGAACTCCAAAACCATTACGTGGGGCTTCCTCTACCCAACAGGCCCCAACACAATCATTGTGAGTCATCTCGAATCACTCAGATGGTGCATCAATCTTCACGCGGAGGTCATTCAAGAACTTCTATGCTTCGCTTACCCTCGCAACAAAATCTCCCGCCATCTACTTTACCCGTTCTACACGAGCCACTGATGCATCAATATCAGATTCAATTGCTTGCCAGGGTTCAGATGCTGCCTACATGTGTGCTAATTTTCCCTCGATGTTGGTGGAGACCACGAATGCCTCATCAAGCCAAGGCTAGATGCGCTGTTTAAGCACTGCTTCTTTCTGCTGAGCGGTGTCAACTTGTGCCTTGAGAACCTAGGCCTCCCTCATTGTGGCCAGTCGTTGTGTGATGGTGACCATTTGCACAGTCCCCTGGACTTTGTCATAAGCTTGCTATAACTCCCACACTTCTGTTTCTACCTACTATAGTGTTGGGTCATCCTGTAGGGATGTGAGCATAAGGAGGGACTGATCCAATAATCCCGAGCAATCTTGGACAATGATGAGCCCCAAAATTGGTAACTTGTTGGGTTCATTTGCTCTAATTTTCCTTGTTTAGTCCTTGTTCAAATCCATCATTTTCTATAGTTTATGCATTATTTTTAGTATGTTTATGTCTTTGGTACGAATAAGGGAAGTCACTTTTCCTAGGTCGTTAACACGTGTCTATTTCAGGTTTTTGACATATATTGGAGCAAAGTCAAAGCAATCATGAGCTATAAGGCAGCCAAGCCTGAGGTGAGGACTTGAAGGAGGGGTGCCTATGGCATTCAATGACCCTTCCTCGGGATCT
>APFE031680991.1:41553-118545 GCA_000404065.3 Pinus taeda
AGGCCGAATACATTGTTGCTAGTATGGCCTGTTGTGAAGCAGTTTGGTTGAGGAAGCTCTTTAGTGAGCTGTTCCAACATGTGCTAGATACCACTATGATACTCTGTGATAATCAGAGTGGGATTCGTATGACTGAGAATCCTGTGTTCCACGACCGATCCAAGCATATTGATATCAGGTACCACTTTATCCGGGATATGGTACAGCGAGGCGCCGTAAGGCTCGATCATATAGGAACTGGTGAGCAGGTCGCGGATATTCTCACTAAGCCCCTGGGGAAGGTCAAGTTCCTAACCTTTCGTGAGAGTCTTGGTGTCGTGGAAAGACCCTATGATGTGGGTCCTGTTGGACAATGAGCTCTGGGAGCTCTGGGGGGCTTTGGGGATAGCTTCTCGGAGCTATAAGCACTCATAATGCTTTTGCCCCACCCTTGTGATTATTGAGCTGGTTCGCCACTCATTTATCTGTGCCCCGTATGCATCCTACCCATTGAGTTCAGGGCTCATGGGAAGTACCTCTCATTTGGCCAATGAGGTGTGGAAAAGCTAGAGACTATTAGCAAGACTGATGGACGCATCAGAGATTGCCGTACTCTCTATCTAGGATGGCATGGTCCAACCACTTGATCTGGGATCAAGATTTGTGAGGTCTGGGACCTCTGGACTGACTATGTCAGTCGGGGAATGATGTCTTTGTGACTGACCCACTTCTGTTCTGAAATAAAGAAGCCAACAAAGCAAGTTTCGGTGGGATGACTCACGATGTTGATTGCACTAATAAATGGAGTTCTCCCTAGTTGAGAGGGAGTGTTAAATTTGGACAACTAGGTCCAAACTCCATGTTCTGATGCTCAGATTAAGAGGCTAATATTTTTGTTGGATTCCTCTTTCTGAGAGGTGTAAAATCCATATAAAAATAGTCTTAATCCGATGAGAACTTATATTTTGAATTTATTATTCTTAATAAATTATATGTGCAAGGTCAGCCAGTTTTGTAATGTAGGCTCACATGCCCAACAGATGTGTCACACACCCTCATTGATGTATATAAATACAGGGAAAGTTGGAGAGAATTTCATCTCAACACAACTCACATCTTCTTCTCTCATCCAAAAGAGTACGAGCTACCTGGAGGACGAATTTCAGCCACACGTGGGAAGGACGAAGAGGACAGACCGTACCGCTGAGCTGCAGTACGATTTTCTACTGCTAGGGTTTCGCAGAAAGTTTGACCAGCGTTGACTTTGGTCAACACTTGGTCCAATCAAGCTGAAAATTGGTGGAAGGTTCGATTTTTGAAGGCCGTACTAGCTGGCACAAAAATCGAGGTCAAAAGGTTGACCGTTTTGCTGCTGCGTTGACTTTTAGCTTGCTGCCCCTGCGTTGACTTTTCAGGACAGCGTTGACTTTTGTAGAATTGACTTGGGTTGACTCATCTACTGGTTGGAGGGTTGTTGTGACACATCTGGGCTGGTTGACCAAAGGAGACTTTGCTGGTTGAAGCATCTTGTTGACCGCCGAAACGAACACACACATTTTTCTTATTTCTGATTTGTCTTCTGTAAGATCTGCTTATATGTTCTATCTGCATTTTGCTTAATTACTTGTATGATTGCTGTGACAAAAGTGAAATTGCTCTTAGCATAGAACATCTTCAAAACTTTACAAGATTTCATGTGTGATTGCAGGGATTCACGATTACAGGAATTCGCGTGCGATTGTAGGAATTCACGATTATAGGAATTCTTATGTGATTGCAAGAATTCACGATTGCATGAATTCACGTTTAATTGCATGAATTTGTGATTGCAAAGCCAAAGAGAAGTCTCGCTCAGATCCAAGGTGTTTTGGAGAGCAAAAGTGGACATCTTCAAAGAGGAAGGGTGCAGGATTGGGGTCCTAGAAGAGGATAGGTTGTGGGAAATTGTTAGCAACCAAGAGGAAGGGTGATACTAGTGGTGGGATGCCCTAACCAGTGAGCAGATGCTACAACATGTATTGGACGCTCGTGGTTAGTGGGAGGGCAGTGTGAGAGTGGACCAAGTGTGGAAAGTGGATTGGGCATTTATGGTTTGTTGGAGGGCAGCGTGATAGTGCCCAAGTTGGAGCTCGGTGTGCACCATCTTGATGGACTAAGATGGTTGCTAGAGTGGCAGAAGAAGAGCTCATGGAGCAGTTTGAGTTGCCTGAGACTTGCCTTGTGGAGAAGGACATCTACAACTGAAGATGGGAAGTCCTGCTAGCTCTTGTTCATTGTGGGAGAAGAACATCTTGTAGTGATAGGTGGCAACCCTCTGTGCCCTATGTTAGCCTTCATTAGATCAACGCAAAGAGACTATAGTGGGTAGAAGTCCTCGAGTAACTGAGGTGCAGCAGTTGGGCACGAAGTCTCAATGTGTTGTGTCCTTGATGGACTAAGGTACAACTAATGAGTAGATTGGATAACCGAGGTTCAGTGTCCAGATGGACTTGGATCATTGATAGAGGCAGATTGGTGTTGCTGCAGATCAAGAGCCAATGAACTAGGCAGGTACAGGGTATGATCAAGAGGAGCTGAGAGAGGCGCTACATTAGCTAGATGGTCAGAGTATCTTGTTGAGGGTAGATTGGTTGTCGATGGACTGACACCAAGCCCCAATTTTTGTATCTTGTACTTGTGGATGTATGAGGGCCATTATCCTTGGTATGGGAGCCCTAGACTGTTGTATTATTTAGTCGAATTAATATAACAAAGATTGGGTTATTGTACATAATTTATAAAAAGTTGTGTATATTTTGTGCACTAGTAGATTTATTGTTGTTTATATTCTAATGTGCAAAGTAGACTTGTTGTGATACTTGGTTTAGTAGCATTAGTGATTTAAGATTCTATCCTAGACACTAGTATCGTGGAAAAACAACATGGTATCAAAGCTACTTTGAAGTTTGAAAAATCGGTTACCTGATTCCTACTGCGACAAACTGATTATATTTCACATACTCGTTAAATAAATTGAACAAGTTACTTGCAGTTTTCTATGGAAAATACTGAAATACATACACTGCAGCCTACACCAAAATAAAACTGTGGAAACTAAATACAACACAAGAGAGAAATAAACATGACACACATCTACACAGTTATTTTTGGACAAAAGTCCACGGAAAAACCCAATGCAGGAAAACCGGTGCAACAATTGAGGGTTTTATTATTATGCAGTGGTAATTATGAGTACAATTTGTTGGATGCCCAACTGGCTATCCGATACATAGAGAATCTGGACAAAACGAAATAGTGAGATGATCTTACCCTGTCATTGGAAGATCCGACTACGATCTGCTGGAAGTGAGTCTCTGCGCAGTCTCTACGTCAGCCTCTGCACAGTCTCTGCGTCAACTCCACGCAGTCTCTATGTCACCTCTACTGGGGGACTGCATTGCTCTTCCTTCTGACTGTTTGCTGGTTGGAAACTTCAGCTCTTTGCCTCCCGGTCTCAAACCCGGCTCCTGGCTTCTGAAACTCGATTTCCTCAGTAGGAATTCGATCTCCCTCTTTCTGTTGATAACCAACGACCCATATTAGATTCTAATCAATGGCTCAAATCATTTTGGCTTGATCTTCGTCTTCTTCTAGAAGTTTCACCCACAGTTAGATTAATACCCTTTAATTATTTTAATTTCCTAAGTTTAGACTTAGGCACCCATTAAAAATAATTAATTATTTTAATAAAACTGCCTTTGGGTGGAATTTCCCAAAACGATTTCTGGGTATTGTGGAATGCATGTGTCCAAGCCTCCCTGCAAATTTTGAGGCTTAGAGCACATTCGATGCTACCAGAAATCAACATGAAGGGTTAGTGAAACAGAGTGTGCACAACGAAGCAACTCAGAGGGAGCTGATATTGTCTAGACCATGAAGTAGAGGGTTCAACTAAAGTAGGCTACATGGTGAGATGGGTTAGGAGTTTTGGTGGATTGGTGGTGAACTTGGTACACTTCATTATGTTGTGTGGCAGTTTGTAGATCGTGGACTTCTTATGTCTTTTCATGGATGGTTGGGACAACTCGAGGATTTCTTTTGCATGGACGAGATCAACATGATTGAGATTGCTTCATGTGATGGACTGGATATTATCAGGCTAGCTTCTTCATTGGATTGTGATGTTGCACATCCGAGATTGGAGGGATTTGCACGAGTGGTATTTTATCCAGGAGGATGAGTGCTTGCAGGAGTGAGCTAGTGGAGATGGTATAGGCTCAGAGGGATTCTAGCTTCAGAGGGAGCAACCCTATGGAGGTTTGGGATCTTCAGGTTCATATGTGATGAGGCAGAGGCACTATCGAGATTGCAGGGGTTCTCTCTACAAAGTATGTTGTAGTGATGGACGCCAGATGGGTTAGTGTCGCTAGTGATGATGTTGATGGAGACTTCCTAGTGTTGGAAGTACCTCCCTCGCTAATAGGGAGCGTTGAGATTTGTAGCTTGGGAGGTACTCCAAACCCTAGGCTTGAGGGTTGTGGAGGAGTTGGCACACAACTGTGGCTTGTGGGCATGAAACCCATGTTTGTGGGATTTGCACCCAAGTTGGTGGGTGTGAAACCACGAGGCATTTGAGTGCTTTGACACATGGAGTTAGAGGACCCTTAGAGGAGAAAGGAGCAGCGAAAATCACTCAAATTTGGTGTCTATGATGAGATATTAATTTTTCTATGTTGCTGGTGGGTTTTGTGGCACATAAGTTAGGTCGGCTTGGTGTGTTGATGTGCCACAAGACATGTTAGGTGACACCACATGAAAGTGCATAAATAGGAGTGAGGAGGAGCCTCATTCCTCATCCAATCATCGCACTTCTTTCTCATGTGAATCCAAGCAAAGGAATTTAAGATTACAAGAATTCAGGCGTGATTGAAAGAATTCACGATTACAGGAATTTGCGATTACAAGAATTTGGATGTGATTGAAAGAATTCACGATTACAGGAATTTGCGTGTGATTGTGGGAATTTGTGATTACAGGAAAATCGTAGGAATTTGCGATTACAAGAATTCACGCGTGATTGCACGAATTCACGATTACAGGAATTCACATGTAATTGCATGAATTCGTGATTGCAGAGCCAAAGAGAAGTCTCGCTCAGATCTAAGGTGTTTTGGAGAGCAGAAGTGGACATCTTCAAGGAGGAAGGGTGCAAGATTGGGGTCCTAGAAGAGGATAGGTTGTGGGAGTCTATTAGAAGCCAAGAGGAAGGGTGATCCTAGTGGTTGGATGCCATAACTAGTGAGCAGATGCTACAACATGTATTGGATGCTCATGGTCTGTTGGAGGGTAAGCGTGAGAGTGGACCAAGTGTGGATAGTGGATTGGGCATTTATGGTTTGTTGGAGGGCAGCGTGATAGTGCCCATGTTGGAGCCTTGTGTGCACCATCTTGATGGACTAAGGTGGTTGCTAGAGTGGCAAAATAAGAGCTTATAGGTCTGATAAGCCAGGAGCAATTTGAGTTTCCCGAGACTTGCCTTGTGGAGAAGGACATCTACAATAGAAGATGGGCAATCCCCCTAGCCCATTGTGTTCATTGTGGGAGAAGGACATCTTGCAGTGATAGGTGGAAGCCCTTCGTGCCCTATGTTAGTTTTCATTGGAGCAATGTAGGGAGACTATAGTGGGTAGAAGTCCTTGAGTAGTTGAGGAGCAGCAAGTGGGCACGAAGTCTCGATGTGTTGTCTCCTTGATGGACTAAGGCACAACTAGTGAGCAAATTGGATAATCGAGGTTCAGTGGCCAGATGGACTTGGATCATTGATAGAGGTAGATTGGTGTTGTTGTAGATCGGGAGTTGACGGACCAGGTAGGTACATGGTATGATCGAGAGGAGCTTAGAGAGCGTGCTAAATCAGCCAGGTGGTCAAAGTATCTTGTTGAGGGTAGATTGGTTGTTGATGGACTAACACCAAGCCCCAATTTTTGTATCATGTACTTGTGGATGTATGAGGGCCATTATTATCCTTGGTATGAGAGCCCTAGACTATTGTATTATTGAGTTGGATTAATATAACGAAGATTGGGTTACTCTACATAATTTGTAAAAACTTGTGTATATTTTGTGCACTAGTATATTTATTGTTGTTTATATTTCACTGTGCAAAGTATACTTGTTGTGATACTTGGTTTGGTAGCGTCAGTGATTTAAGATTCTATCCTAGACACTAGTATCATGGAAAAACAACAAGAAACCCTATCCCTAATGCATGCACCTCCTTTGGGAAGAGTGTGCCCTCATGCATGGATAACATAGCCTAGAATAGAGCACTCATTGGAAGAAGAACTCACTACATGCATCCGTCCATCTCCCTACCTTGGAAACCATGCCCTTCTAAATTTGGAAACTCCTTTATGCAATGCATCCTCACTAACTTGGGATATGTGCCTTTTAAAGATGCTACATGTAGGTGCCCTACTCATTGTTGGATATCTATAACTACTGTGCCTTGTTGAGAAACCTCTAGTGCACCCTCTATCCATGAATTGCAAACTTCTCTGCACAAGGATTGAGGTTGGATTTGTTGTTGTTTAAGGAGAATATACTTAGCAATAGGTAAAATTGACACTCCTTTGTGAGGAAAGTGTTCTCCACCAAACCAAGTTTCTCCCTCAACATGTCAAACTTCCCCTTATGTAGGGGCTTGGTCAAAATATCTACCACTTGCAAATTTGAAGGAACATATTCAAGAACCATTCATCCCTTTTGAACTCTTTTTATCGAGGAAGTGGAACTAGATATCGATATGCTTGGAGTGATAAGGAAATATTGGATTCTCAGAGACCCCGATGCAACTTTGGTTGGCACAATGAACAACATAGGCTTTGACCCGTGAGTGGTTAACTTTGATATCAACTTGTGAGGCCATATGGCCTCACAACAAGCAACAACCATTGCCATGTACTTTCTCTCAACGAGAGAGTGCAACCATCGCCCGCGCTTGTTAAACCAGGAAATCATACTTTTCCAAACTAAAACAAAAATCAGAAGAGCTCTTCCTATCTCTTGCATCTCTTGTCTAATTAAAATCAATAAAACCTTGTATCGACATCTCACCATCTCCCACATACCTCATGCCATAATGAATTGTGCTCTTCATGTATTTGACCACATATTTGCCAACATTCCAATGAATCTACCAAGCTACAACTATGAACCAACTCAAAATATTCACTCTAAAACATATATTAGTCTTGGTGTGATCTAGGAGGATCCTAAGACAACTAATCCAATAAAAAATCACCATAGAAAATGGGTTTGTGTGGTCTCTAGTAGTGTCCAAATTACTCGTGGAATGGTGGAGGTTGATTTTAAAAATGGTTTGAAGCTATCATGCCAACCCAACAATGCAAAACATGGACTAATTCCCCTCTTCTCAGCCAATTCATATTTAGGGCTACACAACATTAGTGGACGTGTTGTATTACTTGTATTTGGAGGTATTCAACCTCAATCTTCATAACCGTGCTCTTAAAATGATATAAAGGAAGCCAACAATCTCTCCTGGCAGAAGGTGAATATACTAGCACGTATAGTAGGAGTTGCACAAGGAAGAGTGGGATCTACTTTGTGTTATAGAGACAACAGAAAACACAGATCTATAGAGGAAGGTTAGAGGAGCGAACAAAAGTTAATGTCAGGAAAAAGGTGAAGTTCAATGGGCCAAAAAAACACCTTCAATGTCCATTTGGCTATATAGTTGCTTGACTTTCGTGGGTGTTGGATGAGAACTCCTTCATGATAATCATCATTCTTAGAGTTTCCACAACCATTTCTGCTTTGACATGGATCTCTCCATTTGAGTTCCATTGTGGGCTCTTTAAATGTGGATCATGTCAACGATGATTAGGGTAGAGTGAGAGAAAAGTTGAGTCAAGCCAAGCCTCCCTAGTAAGAGGGGCCAAGAGAGCCCCCCAAAGTCCTTTTCGAAGGAGAAGCCCCTTTTGATCCGGTGTACAAATGCCATACCATGACAACCAAAAGAGTGTCCATAAATTGGTTAGCCACTGGTGCTAATTGTGACTCCCCTAGTGAATGTGCACGCTCAACTGCTAGGTCAACTGTACCATCCAGGTTATAGTCAATCAGCATACCTGGGAAATGATAGGTAGTCCCATCGGGAACCCAATGCTAGTCTGCGCTGCCCGTATCCCCAGTGCCTAGAAGCTCCTGTTGAGCTACACCCAGGTCCACCGCCCTCTCCTCAACCTACTCCACAAGGTACCAACTCAGAATCTCTCGCCATCCAACCCCAAGAGAGGGATAGAATGCACGAATTCCTACACATAGAACAAACCCAGCATGCGGGTGCTGCACCCTGTGCAACTCAGGTCGTCTCGTCTCGCTATCTTGGTCAATACATGAAATTTGACTAGGTAGCTTTGTCTCTCTCTGTCCAATGGGCCAAAGTAACCTAACAGTGTTGCCAACCTTGTCTATGTATGCTCGAAGAGGGTTGCTCTCACGCCCCAATCTGCACTCTAGCTGCACCAGTAGGGAATCCAACCATACCCCAACGCGAGTCAGTTCGCTTGCTAACTCAGCACAAACCACTCTCATGCCTTGTAGTTCCTTGTTTTGCTGTAGAATGGCCTCTCGTACTTTCGTGGCCTTCTTTCTCAATGCTAGAAGGTTGCCCTGGAATTGATGAAACTGCCGTGAGTATCTATCACCTGCAGACTCGGTCATAACTCTGGAAACCTCAACAACTATCGACATCTCAACCATGGGTGGCACCTCCTCAACGGATGGCTCTATGTGTGTAGGCTCTATCCTCTCCACCAAGGTGTCAACTGGGGCTATCAAAGAGGTCTCGAATAATGGTGACTCCTGCGCTACACTGGGTAGATTGATGTGCTCCTCACCATCTTGTGGGCTCTCAGCATCATGCTCAATCTCCTCCTCAGTCCAGGTCTCCACTAGCAAAAGCGTCCCCTGGTCTGACTCTCTAATTGTCCCTGTCTTGCCTGCTCATTTTCAGAAGATCTAGTGCTCTGATTCTGTGGACTTTCCCCATATAATGTAGATGGCTATACCCCCACGACCTGCTCACCTCTAGCATCTCTGTTGTAAGGGTGAGGATGGGTTTGATCTATCACCCTCCTCAACTGGGCCAACCTCTCATTGTCCCAACGGATTCCACCCCAGAATTTATCCATACTATATTTCCCTTGAGCCATGGGTTTGTCTCCGGTTTTACCCGTCATTGTGCACTCATCCCCAAATCTTCCCTCATCTTCTAACTACCCACAGTTGGGCCAAGATCATGCTCTGATACCACTGTAATGTTCCAAACGAGGAAAAATAGTGCTATGCAAAGCAAACAATAAAAACAACACGATAAAATTGAAACATTCAATGCACACCCATAAAAAGTCCAGAAATAACCAACAACTGAGTCATTTTATTATAATCTGGGAGAAAAGTACAATAATGTGGAAGTGGTGCACCTGGTCTTGCCTCAATGGCAAGCGTGATCAAGCCCAGATGGCACAAATAACTGCTGCAATGCTACCCTGCGCTACCCTTGCGAAACTGTGTTGTCTACTACAAAGATGTTGCTAGAAACCCCACCTCCGGTGCTCAGAAAATTACGGGAAATTAGCCACCAAATACCCAAAATAACCCACGAAGGAATTGGCCAAATGTTGACCTCAGAATTTTGGCCCAAATTCCCCTTAGCTCCTCTAGCTGTTGGATGAGTTGGGACCCTTGTTTGACCCCTTAGATTTGCCCAGAAAACTCTATAAAATTAGGAGTGTGATCCTTGCCCAAAACCCAGAAAAACCTAGAAAGTGTTTCCCTTGGTTCCAACCTTCAAAAATTGACCCTTCACATCTTGGCCCTCCTCCAATTTTGAATTCTGTTGCTATGTATGATCTTGTCAATCTCTGCTCTCCCAATTCTAACAATTCTCCTCAAATGGCCCTCCAAATGATCTCCCAGCCTCCCAACTCCAAACTCCCTAGGATGGTGTGCCCCAAAGAGTCCCATTCCAATGACTGTGCAGTCATGGAGGAGATGGCTTAGTCCTGTGTGTGATGAAATGAGAGCTACGTGTAGGATGGCCCTCTTGTCTGTCGCTGCCCTATATACTCCTGAAAATGATGAAGGATGCTCCTGTTTCCCCAACTTCCTGGAGTTCCTCACGCTATGACTGCGCAATCCCTGCGCTGTTGTTACTCCCCTTGCTGCTGGTACTCGACTTACAACTGCTGTAACTCGTCTTCCTGTTGCTGCTGCTACGAACTGAGATGAAGAACTCCCTTCTAGGGTTGCCACTCGAAGTCCACCGAAGCAAGGGTTGAGATCTCTGCTCGAAGACACTTGTGTGCTAAACAACACAGTAACCTGGCTAAGCAACTCGAGCAACTAAGATTGAGTTCAATATGTCAAAAGATACCAAATAAGGCCGAGCCTCCTCTATTTATAATTCGTGGGCCTCTTTTCCCATGTGGGCCCCTTCCAACTAGCAATTCAACTTTCCCTCCTTAGTCATTCAAACTTCCCTCTAAGGTGGTGCATATTTCCTCATGTGGGTGGGCCCCACGCTATGCCTACAAAACATTTCGGTCCCTTTTTCCTTCCTAAGTCTTTTCCAAAAATCACATGGGTTCCATGGCCTCCAAAATTGTCGAAATTGTAGAATAAATAAACCTGTAATAATTTAATTTTGGAAGGGACATTACATGAGATAAATCCCTTGTATAATGACCATAGTAACACCATGGATTGATAGATAATTCCTTGAATTAGTCCATCATTAATAAGTCGAGTGGATGTAGTGAGTAGAATAAACATTACAACGTGCCCTGCGTTTGGCCCATGCAATCCCATTGGTGAAACCAAAGCTCTGATACCACTTGTAATGTACTCGACCACCCTTGGGTGATGTCACTCACACAAACCCCAAAATTTACCATTCCTCTGAAAACTCTAGGCATAATTAAACTAGAAAATAGGTATATACAAGTTGACCAGATTCATTTAGAAGATTGGATTGTTCATAAGCATATCAACAATACATGCATAATTTAACATAGTGGAACACAATTAACCACAAGAATGCAAAATCATATATAAATAAATGAAGCGGAATAAACATTAGCAAGTTCCCAAATACTTATAAGTGAATATTGTCGGCTCGCTGTGGACCTCTGACATTCCTCCCAGCCACAAATCTCAGGATTTATAAACTCTCAACTGCGAGGCATCCCCGAGTTGGGGGTTCAACTCCACAGGCAAAGGTATAAACCAAATAACCATCATCACAACATCGACCAAGATACCAACCCAACAACCACTGCTCTAACCACAAGGTCATGCCCTCGAACTTGCACCCAACTGGCGCAACTCGAAATTCCTTGGCGGTGCCCACCTTCTAAGGTGCCTTATGGCCAGCCAGAGATGGTCTTAGCTTTGGGCTTCAAATTGCTCATGCTACTCTCTGGGCTTCCAAGTACCCTTCCAAGCCAAACACCGAAACAACTCCTAGTTAGTTACAAAACCCAAGCATAGGGGTCACTGACTAGTCACTAGAACCTAATTTACCGGAACTATAGTCAGTTGCAGAGTCTAAGCCCAGGACTCACTAAGTATCTCCAAATTGAGTTCCCACCAGAACTCCATGGCTACCCAAGCCATAAACCAGATCCACCAAGGCTCATACACCAGGATGCATCTTTTATGGCATGGTTAACTGAATAACCATGCCTCAGTCGGTTATAGAGTCCAAGCCCAGGACTCACTGATTGCTTAGTTAGTTACAGAGTCCAAACCCAGGACTCACTAAACAATCAACCATGAATCATTCATTGAATGAAATGACTGAGTAGCCGACTCCCCCTTCTGAATGAGGGGGAACCCCTTTTATAAACATTTTCCTTTATTTAATGTTATAATATTATAACATAACCTTTTCAGCCATATGCCTTTTCCCTGTCGTAGAGTCATGGACCCCCATACTCTTTTGTCTAGGTCCACATGCGACCATTATGTGTTTATTAATATTCATGAATTAAACATGTTCACCACATCAGGCTTTCTAGTCTCATAGCATAAAAAGCACATACATGTGGGCACATTGGCCCCAACACATAGACACATATACCCACGGGCATACTGCCTAGAAGCAACTCTCTGCTCACCAGCCTAATAATCATGGTCCTTAGGCCCATTACATAGGCACATTGGCCTTAAGCATATTCATAACTTGGCCCCACTAGCCTAACATGTATATACATATAAAGGCACACAAGCCTCAATGAGTTTCAGGTTCCCAACCTATTCTATATTCGGTAGCCAACTCACCAACCTAATGTCACCTGTACATGCATATTACAATCCGGAGAATCTTGATCGGGGGTGTTACAATTCTGGTGAAAGCAACCATTCATTAGAGATTAAGACCTGTTAGAATTTTGGGTAGCTCGGAAGGTGTTTCTGAGAAGGATACCCACCAAAAGTGGTTGGCTGGGCAATTTTCCCAAAAGTGGGGTTTTGGATCCAAAGTAGTGGGATTAGAAGCAAATTAAAATAATTGTTTATTCTAATTGGTTAAGAGGCTAAAACCCTAGATCTAGAAGTTTCCTAAGTGACCCAAAGGAAAAGGATAAATAGAGGAGAGCCAAGGAGAGGCTCATTGTGTGCAAGAGAGATGTGACTTCTCTTGTGCTAAGGGTGCCCTAGGAGTGGGCCAAATTCTGTGCATGAAGAAGGTCAAGTATTTTTGTTGCAGTATTATCGAGTTTTCTTTTGTGCATTGACCGTAAGGGAAGGGGTTTTGGTGCAAGGCTGATAGTCCTATCTGTAGTCGTGAAAAGAAGTAGGTCACAACGGAGATTAGGTGTTAGCCACGACCTAAAGGATTTGTTCTGTAGCATGAAAGGTCCTACCTTAAATATAAAAGACCTGATCCAAAGTAGCTTAAGGGAGGACTGAGACCTACAGGACTTAGATCTTTAGGACAAGGTTTAGATCAAGGGGCTGTGGGCTGGAGGAAGGGTTTGTGGGTTAGGCTTAGAGCTTAATAAGCTATAGGCAGGAGGTCGAGGTTAGGAGGGATATAGAGAAGGTTAACCATGCCCGATTAGGGCTGGATCTAATGGTCTGAGGGGCAGATCTAAGTGATCGTAGGATGGTTAAGGCCTAGTATGGCCAGACATTGCCAAGATAGAGGAGTCGAGTCTCAAATCAGTGTTGAAGAATCTAGGGCAATTATGTATAGTAGGATTCTTCTAGACTTGATAACAATTTGTGAAGCACTTTTACAATTTATCTTGTTAGCTTGATCTTCTTCTCTTATTATTATTGTGTGTGTATTTACTTCATCAAACTGCTACGAAAACACAAGAAACAAGAACACAAGATATTGGCTCTTTGCCAGGGCAAAACCTCTCTATCTTTAGAGAGGAAAACCCTTTTGTAAATTTCTCTTATTGAAGCTTCTATTGATCAATGCCAAACCCTAGACGCTTGACAAGAATATTCTCCAAGCACAAGTCAAGTCCTTCCTCCTTCTTGCACTTCGTTTCCCGGCACTTCGTCCTCCTCCTTCTGACGCTTCGTTCTTCTTTCAACTGTTGATAGTCCTTGGTATACTAGCTCTAGAAGAGACTCCAATCTTTGATCCTTAGTGAGAACCTTCACCAATGAGGATACCTTCCTTCTCATGACCCAACCAAGCTTCTTCTTGATGTGTAGTTAAAGACTTGATATGACAACACTGCAGCCCTAGTTTCTCTCACGTGTGGGAGGTTTCCCTTATGCTTTTGGCTCCTTTCTTCTTCGCTTGAGAGACCCTCTTCTTCGCTTGAGTAGGAGGCCTTATAGGCCTAAGTTACTAGCCCAAACAATGAGATATATATGACTGTGATCTTGTTGTTGTGTTGACCGCAGGTTGTCCTCCTTTTCTTGCATGTGTGATTGTATTTCTTCCTCAGAACAACCCTCTAAACTTCGGTTTAGGTCTCTCCTTCTTCGTAACACTAGAGGCTCCTTAAACTCGACTTCCTTCACCCTTTTCTCGACTATTTCAGAGGTAGATCCCTTGTCGTTGGAGGAGTGGACAACCTCTATATATAGAGGTATGTCCCTCTTTTAGGCCGACTTGAGGCTGACTAGGAGACTTTAGGTCGACTTGAGTTTTCTTTTCAGAATTGCTTCTTTGGTGATGTCATTGCTTGAAAAGGACTCGTGACTTTGCTTGGAGGGATATCTTTGACTCTTATACAAATATATACATGGTGTAACATGCCCTTAAGGGTCTTTAATGATTTCTTTTGACCCTTTGACTTACCTTTAGCAATTTGACATGTGCTAGACCTATTTCAATGAGCAAGAAACTCATTGATAAATATAACAAAAATAATATTTCTTTTCTTGTATAAATACAAATATCAAAAGTACATTTATGAAGACCGAACCTAGTTACACTTTCTTCAACAATCAGGAGGGTCGAGGGTCATCTAAGGTAAGTCAAGGAACAAATCTGAAGCTAAAGCGTGTAGCAGAGGTTTATATTGAGATTCAAAGGCCTAGTTAAGGTAGATCTCAAACGGATCGATGGCTGGAAAGAATGATATGGAGGATGTGGGTCCGAGATGGATAAAAGAGAGTTTGTGGCTTTGTCAAAGGGTGGCTGAATTGCCCAAAATGGCTGTGCATAATGCAAGGAACAAAGCAAGGGTAATTTGGTGACTAGCCGAAGCAATAAAGGTCAAGAAAAGGCTGAAATGAGAGTGATCTTTGTGTATCCTGAAGTTTGTTCACAAATGGAATTGTGAACATATGTTTTCAAGAGCTAACATGTAGTGTGTTTGAAGGACAAGGCCATTGTGAGTGCTAATATTTTGAGGGTTGATATACAATGAATTATAGGGCTAATTCATTGTGAGTAGCTGAAGTATTCTGAGGCTAATACATGCAATAGATCATTGTTAGCCGCTGATGTGATAGAGATCTGGAAGGAGTTAGATCACTATGTGAAAGGGGGCAAAGGACCTACCAAGTGTCAAGATAAAGGAGGACAAAAAGGGCTAGTGCTAAAAGGAATGTATCAACAAGTGTCATGTGTACTTGTTCTTGTCATTTTGGGCAGATTGGAGATCTAAAGAAGCAAATTGCAAGTCCTAGTTTTGTATACTAAAATTGGAGATCAATTTTAGAGTATCTCATCAAGTGGAAGAACTTACCCGCTGAAGATTCCACATGGGAGGATGAGAATTTTATACAGAAGCATCCAGAACTACTCAAGCGTTGAGGACAACACTTTTTGAAGGAGAGGGGCATGTTAGGTCCCTATATTACTAGTGTAACCCCTTATTGTTATTAATGCAACCCCCTTATTGTATTATTGTGTCCATATAGTCCCCATGTTGTTATTATTATGCCTCATAAAAGGCCACTACTGTTATTGTTGTGCCCCTACAATATTATTGTTATGTAGGGTCTGATTGTATTGAGATCCTTTAGACTCCTATATATAGAAAGGAGGCCTTGTCATTTGTATCATCTAAGAATTGTTCATTTGTGTAATGTAAAGGAGGTTGCCCCCTCGAAGAGGTTGAATTTTAAGTAGTTGATCTATCTTTTCTATCTTTTTGTGAGCTGGTTTCATAACATTTAGTATCAGAGCTTTGGATTCTAGGGTTTCACTTCTCCAAACAGGTCATCGTGGCATTTTCGCTATAAATTTTTCTCTGCGAAGTTTCAGAAGCTAAAAAAGAACCCATTTGAGCCGAAATCTTTCTTAACCTCGGGTCCGAATTTCAGATCTTGTCTTGCTATATTTTCAGAGATATGATCTGAGGAAGTTAGGGTTTTTGCAAGCTCTAGAATTCCATCTCAAACAGGTCATCATGGAATTTTCGCTATAATTTTTTTCTACGAAGGTTCAAACACTGAAATTAAAACTCATTTGAGCCGAAATCTTGGTGAAGCTCGGGCCCGAATTTCAGATCTTGTTTCGCTATATTTTTGGAGATATTGTCCAAGACATTTAGGGATTGTGTAGGCTCCCGAATTACATCCTAAATATGTGACCTTGGGAAAATCATCATAACTTTCTCTCTGAGCATCATATTGAAATTTCGTAAGAAGTTACAGAAAGACGACGGACTATATTTTCCATTTATTGTTTTCAGGTCTGAAGGTTGAACCAGTGACACGTGGCACTTCATACAAGTTTCCTCTACTGAAAAAGTATATAATCAGGTCATCTTGGAAGATTGGACATAACACTTCCTTGGAGAATCCAATCTTGATCAGACTTGCGGGGTTGGAAAGAGGACGCAGAGGGCTACCACAGGATGAAATTTCAGAACCTGAAGATCTGAAATTACAGAGTTACAATGATTTAAATATGGAGCTCCAAAAAGAAAGAAAAATAATGACTCAAATCAAGAAAATAGAACACCTAGTAAGCAAAATGGGATGGATGATTTGAAGAATGCGATCGAAGCTAAGATAAATAATTTTATATGTGCCATGGAAGCTAATGTCGATGGTATGAAAGCAGATTTGAAGAAAGACATGGATGTTGTGAAGAAAGACATGAAGGTTTGAAGGAAGGTGGGACAAAGCTGCTACAAGAAAGACCTAATGACGAACAAGTAGTAGAGAAAACTCATGGTGAGAAAAAAATAAATATTAATCATGATTTCATAGAATCTAACGTTGGATTGAAGACCCACCATATTCCAAAGATCGATATGAGGAAGTTTGATGGCAAGGATCCTGTAACATGGAAACTACAAATGGAGAAATATTTTGATCTACATGATGTGCAACTATTACAAAAGGTACGTATTGCATCTTTATATTTAGAACCAAATTAATTTTTATGGTATAAAGGGATGTGTTCTTGTAAACCACTTGTCACCTGGTCAGTTTTCACGAAGCAAATGATAGCACATTATGAGGATACAAAGAGCAACACCTTTAGTCAATTGATAAATCTCAAACAAAAGCATTCAATGGCAGAACACATTGAGTACTTCCAAAAATTGAATATAAGGGTAAATGATATTTCAGAGAAGTAGAGGATTGATGCCTTCATAGGGACTTTAAAGGATAACATTCAACATGAGGTTTGCCTTTAAGTACTTGATTCATTGGAGAAGGCATTCAAGTTGGCAAGAAAAATGAAAAGAAAATTTATGGCAACAAGGAAGCCTACCACTCACAACTATAAAGATGGAAGTGTCGTTTCTCCTAACCTTTCACGACCTACAAGGTTGACACCACAACAATTGGAAGAAAAAAGAGCAAAAGGACTTTGTTACAATTGTGATAGAAAATACACTAAAGGTCATAAGTGTGTCGAGAAGAAATTAATTTACATAGATGGGGAAGAGGAGCAAGAAAAGGAAAAAGAAACATCAAAACAAGAGGATATACACCAAGAACCAATCCCAAAGAAAGAAGAAATGAATCTAACCATATCTTGTAATGCATTGACAGGAATTACCACTTATCAAACTTTCAAAATAGAAGGGCATATCAAGAAGAAAAATGTAATAGTGTTGATTGATTCGGGTAGTAGCCATAATTTTATTCATTGTAAGATAGCCAAGGAATTGAATTGCTTCCTATATCCAACACCAGAGTGTCAAGTAATGGTTGCAAATGGAGGAAACATAAATTGCTTTGGAAAGTGCCATAATATCAAGCTATCCATGGAAGAATATGTCTTGAATAGTCCAATGCCTTCCATTCCAATGGGTGGTGCAGATGTTGTACTGGGAGTTCAATGGCTACAATTTTTGGGTACGATAGCTTTTAATCTTCAAGAACTTTTCTTGAAATTTTTTTGGGAAGGAAAGGGAGTTGAATTAAGGGGTATCGAAGGGAAATCGGGAAAGATAATCAGCTCTAACAACATGACAAAGCTTCTAAATAAAGAACAACGGGGCGTAATTGCACAATTATGTTCACTAGAGGTTCCCACATCGAAATCATCTATTTCTCCAGAGCTCCAAAACGTTTTGGACAATCATTCCAAAGTATTTGAGACTCCCAAAGGCCTCCCACCTATTCGTGATCATGATCATGCTATTCATTTGATTCCAAGAAGTGTTCCCCCAAACATCAGACCTTACAGATATCCATATGCCCAAAAAAATGAAATTGAACATATGGTTGCAAAAATGTTAGAGGTTGGTATAATTCAACCTAGTCAAAGTTTTTTCTCTTCTCCAGTGGTATTGGTACACAAAAAGGATGGATCATGGTGCATGTGTTCGGACTATAGGGAGCTCAACAATCTTACTATTAAAGATAAATTTCCCATTCCTGTCATTGATGAATTATTGGATGAATTACATGGAGAAATTTACTTCACCAAGTTCGACCTTCGTTCAGGATATCATCAAATCATAATGAAGATTGAAGACATTCCAAAAACAAATTTAGAACTCATGAGGGTCATTATGAATTTTTGGTCATGCCTTTTGGCTTTACCAATGCACCTTCTACATTTCAAGGTTTGATGAATTCCATTTTCAAACCCTTCCTTAGAAAATTTGTGTTAGTATTTTTTTATGATATACTAATCTACAATAAGTCTTGGAAGGATCATGTTCAACATGTTGACAGGGTGCTCAAACTATTGGAGGAGAAACAATTAGATGCAAAAAACTCCAAATGTTTCTTTGGAGTACAAGAGGTGGAAAATTTGGGTACTTAGTTAGCTCATAGCTCATCTTATTATCTTCAATTTGATGGGAAAACTAAGATAGTGAACAAATGTTTGGAAGGATATCTTCGTTGCTTTGTATCTGATAAACAAACATAATGAGTCAACTGGTTGCCTCTGGCTGAATGGTGGTATAACATTTCCATACTGCAGCAAAAATGAGCCTATTTATGGCACTTTATGGATATCATCCACCGTCCATCACATCATATTTAAAAGAAAATTCTAAGGTTCAAGCAGTGGAAGATCACATCGAGCATCAACAACAAGTTCTCAAATTCTTAAAGGATAACCTCACTTTGGCGCAGAATAGAATGAAACAACGGGCAAATCAACGTCGCAACGAAAGAAGTTTTGATGTAGGTGACTGGGTATTTCTACGACTACAACCATACAAACAAATGTCCCTCAAGCAAACTAAGAAGGATAATAAATTATCACCAAAGTATTATGGTCTTTACAAAGTGTTACAAAAGATTGGTACTATGGCATACAAATTGGAGCTTCCTGCATCTTCCCGAGTGCACCCAGTTTTCCATGTTTCATGCTTAAAGAAGGTTATAGGTGAGAAGATCTCAGTTCAAACAATATTGCCAGAACTTGACGAGGAAGGAAAAATAATATTGGCACCGGAAGCGGTCACAAAAACAAGAAATCGATAGCTACGAAATCGATCAATTTTAGAGTATCTCATCAAGTGAAAGAACTTGCTGAAGATTTCGCATGGGAGGATGAGAATTTTATACAGAAACATTCAAAACTACTCAAGCGTTGAGGACAACACTTTTTGAAGGAGAGGGGCATGTTAGGTCCCTATACTTAGTGTAACCCCTTATTGTTATTAGTGCAACCCCCTTATTGTATTATTGTGCCCATATAGTCCCCATGTTGTTATTATTATGCCCCATAGAAGCCCACTATTGTTATTGCTGTGCCCCTACAAATATTATTGTTATGTAGGCTCTCTGATTGTATTGGAATTTGGGACCCCTTAGACTCCTATATATATAAAGGAGGTCTTGTCATTTGTATCGTCCAAGAATTGTTCATTTGTGTAATGTAAAGGAGGTTGCCCCCTCGAAGAGGCTGAATTTTAAGTCGTTGATCTATTTTTTCTATCTTTTTGTGCGCTGGTTTCATAACAATGGCCAAGTGCTATGATCAAAGGGACCTATTGATGTGGGTGTCCACATTCTGAGTGTATAGATGTGAGGAGGTAACATTCGTGGATGCATGAGTTACCAACGTAGCTTGATTTTTACTACCTCGCTTGTGCACCTTTTACTTCTTCTTGATTATTCCTTGTATGGCCATTGGCTACTTATAGTTCAAGGGTTAGAGCTTGCCTTTTATGTTGTAGCAGTTTTATTGCCCCTTTAAGATGAGTCAATTTATCGCTCATCAGGGTTGGGACATGCAAGGGTTCATTTTTGATGTAATGGAGCATCATGTGCTTAGGAACCAGGTGATGGCCATATGAGGTAGGTAGAGCTCATGCTAGGCTTTTGCCCATGTGCTAATTTTATGTACTAGCCATCTTTTGCAATTTAATTGTTTTTTGTTTATTTTATTGTTGCCATGATATGATTTTTAATTTTTTTTTTTAGTTGCATCAACCTCCCACGGGAAAGTTTCCGGGCCCTACTCAAGGTATGTGAACATATGAGTGCCAAATCCCCAAGAACCAATGACAAGTTGTACTTGAAGAATGGAGGTGAGATATGGGGCTTGTGATGTGGGATGGAAGGTGTTATGTCACATGGAAGATGGAACATGCTATCTCAATCATGGCTTTGCTGGTAGTGCCCCTCCTATAACCCAAAGGGCGTTAAGGGAGGTTCCACTAGACTAGGGTCAAAGATTAACCCTTGTGGTAAGGTGAGAGAAGAAAATTATGGTCAAATTCTGTCAATCTTCTAGATCATCCAATCATTCATACTAGATGCCCAAAACAAACATATATAAGCACTTGATTGCAAAATGATCGAAGTACCTTTTGAACAACAACCCACCTTGATCCAAATGCTAATGCTAGATGGGTGAGAAGCACATGGTTGATGCAAATGGTGGAGGCACATGGCATATCACCATCTAATGGTGGCTGGTAGGGGTTGTCTGACTATCTATCAAATATAGGAGAAAAGTTTTCTCCTATGGGGTTAGCCATTTGGCTAGGTAACAAAACGCAATAGTGAGAAATTGAAAAGCTAGTTATAAAAATATGAAATAGTGGGTCTTTTAATAAATGAAGTCTTTAGCAATAACTTTAAATCAAGTTTGGTACCATAGCAGTTGGTTAGGAATTAACTCATATGTTGATTCGGATTTGCACAAATGTTGGTGTTAAATGCTAACCAGGTGTAAGCTCAAGCAGGGAGAAGGCTCACTTGAAGCATATAATTCTAAGATTGGTACGAGACATGCATTTCGAAGGCGAGTATTGGAATCACCAAGGGAAGAAAACCCCTTCAAATTTGAAGCGATGTTTTGCTAAGGATTTTTGGAGCTAAAAACCATGGTTGAAGAATTATATAAGGAGTGAAAGAAGAATGAAGAAAGCCCAAGTCAAGGTAAGGGAGAAGGAAGTGGTGGTGAACCTCCTAAAACTCCTCCATCTTCATCCTCTCCTTTGAGTTCCAGTTCCTCTTCAATGATCTTATCATATTTGAACCTAGCCCCAAGCAATTTACTTCCTAATAAATTCCCTGTCAATTACCTATCGCAAATTTATTGAATAAAAAGCACAACTGAGTTCTTATCATAAAAATTACATCGGAAGCAATAGTAAAAGCCATTCACACAAGTACATAGTTATTTTGGGTGTAAACCCTGGGAAAAAGCTCCCTGTCAGTTACCTACTTCATATTTATTGAATAAAAAGCACAACCGAGTTCTTAACATAAAAATTATAGTGGAAGCAATAACAAAAACCATTCACACAAGCACAAAGTTATTTTGGGTGTAAACCCTAGAAAAAACCCACAAGGGGAAACCAATATTGAAGGTGATTTTTATTATAAAAAATCCCGGGGATCCCTTCCTAGGATACTGGCCCCATCGAGGAAAATACAATGCCAATGCCTAATTGATCACGCCTCAAGATTAGTCCTTCGATCTTGTTGGCCACTCCTTGCTTTTCTTGCTCCTTTTCTTGGTCCCTGCACACTTGAGTGAAATTCCTTCACCCAATCCTAAGATGTCCATCTCTTCTTGTGTGTGTCTACTCCTCTCACCTTATCTGCCTTGTATAACATTAAATTAACCCAAAACCTTAGATCTACCTAAGTGATCAATGATTGAAATTATATCTTGCCATTCACTTGAGATCAATGGCTCAAATTTAATTTAATTTACTAATGCCAAAACATTAGGTATTTAGTTAAATTAAAATCAATTACTTATAAAGTGACATTCACTTTAATAATCACTTTCGTAAAGTGATTTTCCTGAAATTTGAGAGGTATTAATGATGACTTCCACATGTTAGACACATAATTGATGTGGAAGAACTTGTCTGATGCTACCAAAAACATCAACACTCCCTCTTAGCGAGTAAGGAACTCCTTCCACTTGGAATTGGCTATGCACACGATCCTAGAACAATGTCCCACACCTCATTCGCTACCATGGCTAATCTCTTTGAATTGGAAGCCTTACTTGTCATTGGGTTTGAACTCTTCTTCAAAGGCCTACTCACTTTGAACTTGTTCCTAGAAGTCTCCATGTCTTGAACATCCTGCAAAGTTATCTCATACCATGAGACCTTCTTGACAGACTTGGAAGGATCTGCTGACAGCTCCTCCCCACTGGAACTTGAAGACTATCTCCCTCTAAACTCCTCAACCTTTGGACCTGCCCGCTCCTTATTCTCTCTCACTATTTCACTTCTTGCCATTACTTTAATAGGCTAGCCCTTTAGCATATACATGTTGCCCTCTTTAAGTTCAATTACATGGCCATTGTCTGAGCTAGATCCCATGGGTCTGATCAGTGCATGTCCATCTTGGAATGCTACAACAAACCCCTTCTTCTCTATCGTAGACACTGAGGGAAAACTTGTCTTGAGTTTTGGCACCCATAGAACACCCTTAACTTTCAACACGCCTCGTGACTCAAGTTGGAATATCATTGTTCCAACTCTCCTTACTGCATGTTTGGTATCAACACCAAACAACACATGCATCTCTGAGTCCCACGCTGTCAGACTGTCAAACAACTCTCGTGCTCTTGTCATATGTCATGTGGATCCAATACTTGACAATCACGTGCCAGCTGGTATGGTGCTCGAGGAAAGGTAGGACACAAGTGAGAATTCCGTCTCAAACTTTTTTGGCAAACTCTTTCACCACCTGAGCTTTTGCTGAGGCAACTATAGCTAACTACATATCCTTTCTGCCCTTCTTCCTCTCTAGACACTTTGAAGCATAGTGTCCTGTCTTATGACATGCAAAACACTTAACCTTGGTCAAGTCCTTCTTCAGCTGTGACACTGAATACTCACTCTTGCTCAAACCTTTTCCTTTGCTCTTCATTGTCTTACTAACAAGAGCCAGGTCCTCGTCACCTTCATGTTTGTTAGCCTTGGCCTTTCACTGCTCTCTCGTCTGCTTCTAGATGTAGTCATCTCGTAGCCTCTTAAGTGAGGGCTGGTTCTCTCAAGCACAAGTTCCTTTGATGAATGGATCCCACGTCTCTGGGAAGTTATTCAACACCACGTTCACTAATTCTATGTCCTCCACCTTTTCCCCCATTGTTGCAATTTGATCACAAATCCAAGTGATCTTCATGAGGGATCTTGTCACTGTATCAGATCTAGTCATCTACGTAGACCTGAGCTTGTCCCTCACCAAATTTTTCCTGCTAACGGTCTTTCTTTGGTATAAACCCACCAAAGCATCAAACATTTCCTAGTTGATTTCTACTCGGACAAGCGATAGCTTTAAAACATAATAAAATGCCAAAAATAACCCACACATGTGGGAATGAATGGTCTTCACCATCATGTCATTCTCCAATAATGATCAATAATGCATCAAGCAAGGTGATAAAATGGTCCAAGAGTGCTCCTCTCTCCAAGAAATCCTCAAAATGCATGGGTACATCTCCAAAATGCACCTCCTCCTTGACATCATCCATAAAGAGGCCTATGTCATCCTTCCAAGGCATGTAAGAATGACGTGGCACTGTCTAGGGCAAACAATGGCACCAAGGAGGTTTTGCTAGAGCGCCCAAGTCATCTTAGTGACATCCATCGTCCTCTGGGCTCTAGAACAAGGCACCATCCATAAAATAGGGCCAAACCTAGCTTGAGGGCGTCGTAGGTCCATTTGGGCACATCATCAAGTAGTCCAATGCCCAAGCTCTCAAGCTAAACATTTCAGTAATTGGAGGTACAAAAAGGTGTAGAATCCTATAGAAGCTGCTCAAGGCCCAACTCTAATCTTTGGAGGGGCAACGTTGGGGCCAAAGGTCATATCTGCTCTCAAAATGAGATAAAACATGCAAAGGAGTTGAGCCATCCCTCAAGGGATCTTTGTACATTGCGTGATACCAGTTGAATGAACCTTTTTAAGTTCAAGCGAGATCAATATCGTTAGGGACATAAAATCATTAAGGCATCATAATGGACCATATCTAACGCTAGGGGCACATAAATACTTAACACAAAACTAGCTCAAGATATGTAAACAAGTTACGTCACTTATATTAGGGATGATTAAATCAACAACACTATTAGGTGTTTTTTGCCCCCAAGGGGAGTGACATGTTGTACGTAAACCCACCAATCTATAGGTTTATGTGATAAGGTGGTCATGGAGTGGGAAAGGCTTCAAGGAAGGTGCCATAGTCATGATACCAACTAATGGAGGTCGAACATCTTGAGTGTTTATGCGAATGGTAGCTTCGGAAGGTCTTCTACATAGGCTTGGTGTCTTAGCATGTGGAAGACATTATTTTCCTCTTCTAGGTGCATTCTTGGCAGAGTAAGTGATTTATATTTTCTTTCCTAAGTCTAACTTAAGAAAATTACGATAATTAGAGTTAATTAATTATTGTGGACTATTAAGTCATTTTCTAAGGACAAATAATTTAATTATTTAAGTGACTTAGAAATAATCTCAACCATTAATCTCTAAGATGATTCTAGAAGGGAGATGAGGGTTAGGAATTTGGACTTAATGAAGATTATAAAGGGAGCCTAGTGAGGAGGTGAAGATACAAGTGAAGTGAGCGAGTTATCACAAAGAGAGAGAGCGATTTTGTTTAGGTGCGAGTGGATTTGCGGACAAGGAACGTGGAGAAGGAGAAGTGCGAGTGGATTGGGGTGAATTATGGAGGCTGAGTGAAGGAGATTGCAGGGCCGAGTTGCTGAAGGGAGATTGATTTTATTCGGAGGAGGCCGAGTTGCTGGCTGAGTATTTGGGTCGAGTTTTCCAATCCGATTTCATTCGAAGGCCAATATCCTAGAGGCCGAGTCCCTTCTGCTAAATTCATTCTATCGGTACTGAGTTACAGGTTCTAGCATTTTGTATTTTTCCTTGTATCTCTGTGGGTCGAAAACCCTGATTTTCTAAATAATTAAATGATGGAGAATTATTGTGGGTGATTTTATTTTGCAATGTGTGATTGATCTCGCTGGTTTATTTCAGCTGCATATATTTAATTCTAGAAGTTAAAAATACTTTTATTTTTCAGTGCTTCAAAATTTATTTGGGTAAATAAATAAATTGTTGGTGATAAAATAAATTGCCATGATAAAATAAATCTGGCTAGTATTAGAAATTTAACATGGTATCGGAGCTATCTAGAAGACTTTGAGAGAGAGATTTGAGATCATGAGGGTTTGCAGCAACAATTTTTCCTTTTTGTGGCATCAAAATTATTTTGAAATTTTGTAGTTGGGTTTTGTGGCCATGGTCGATTTGGGGAGATGGCATCATTGAGCAGTTTGAGATATGAAGACAAGTTGGACAAGGTATCAAATTTCAGTCCCTAGAAGGAGCGAATTACCATGATTCTGAGTATGAATGGTCTCTGGGACCTAGTAAGTAGAGATGTGTAGGTTCCTTCAAATCCGAACCTTGCAACAGTGCATAAGCTCAAAGACATGAAAGCAAGCTGCATAATTTGGATGGTGTGAGGGATCATATAATTCCTCACATATTAGGGAAGGACACCAGAAGACAAATGTGGGTAGCTTTGACTGGTCTTTATCAAAGTACAAATGAAAACAGAAAAATGGTGCTGCGGGAAAAGTTAAACAACATTAAATGGAACAGATTTGAGGCCTTGACATCTTATCTCATGAGGGTTTAGTAGGCTCGTGATGAGCTTGTAGCTATTGGGGAGACTATGCATGATACGAAGTTGGTTAAAGTTGCTTTGAAGGGACGTGTAAAGCGCCGATTCACTTTTGTGGATGGGATTCTTGCTCATCAATAACTTCCTAATTGGAGCCTGTAATGGGATGACTTCACCCAGAAGGAGATTTGGGAAAGCTCATTGACTAGAGGACAACAAAAGGGTGATGAGGAGAAATATGAGCTCGCTCTTGCTGCACAAGCAAAAAAGGGCAAAGTGAAGGCCAAGCAAAACCAAGGTGGAGGATGATCTTCACAGAACAAGAAGGAAAAGGACATGAGCAAAGTCAAGTGCTTTGCTTGTCATAAGATTGGGCATTTTGCTAGTCAGTGTCCAAAAAGAAGAAGGGAAAGGGAAAGACTACTACAACAACTCCTATGCAGATGGAGGATATGGTAAAGAAGTTTGAGAAAAACTTTGCCTTAGTATCTTGCCTTTTTGAAATTGTCACAAGAGGTATCTAGTTCCTATACAGTGGAGCATCTCGTCACATGACGAGATCTCGAGACGTCTTCACCAACATGACCAGAGGACCCAGAGATGTACATTGGATCTATAAGATCAAATGTGCAGCTGATGGCAATATCGAGAAGGACAAAACGAGGTTTGTGGCGAGACGGTTCTCCCAGAAGGAGGGAGTGGATTATGAGGAGACATTTGCACCTGTCACCAAATATGCATCCATTAAAGTAGTTATGTCCATTGCTTCAGAGATGGGATGGAGGATACATGAGATGGACTTGAAGGCAATTTTCCTCAACAAAGTGATTGAGGAGGAGTTGTATATCGAGCAACCTCAGGGCTTTGAGGTGCTTGGGAGATATTCCCAAGTATGCAGGTTGAAGAAGGCCCTTTATGGGTTGAAGCAAGCTCCACGCGCATGGTGTGCCAAGATCAATGGATATCTTCTTGGTTTGGGCTTCGCCAAGAATGAGGTGGATCCCAACTTGTACTATGTACTTGTTGAGGGTGAGTCGCTCATCTTGTTATTATATGTGGACGATCTATTTTTGGCAAGATTAGAGAAGCTCATAGAGATGTGCAAGGAGGATCTTGCTTCAAAGTTCGACATGAAGGACATCGACTTGATGCTCTACTTTTTTTGGATTGGAGGTGTGGCAACAGCTAGAGAGATTTTCCTTGGATAGGGCAAGTATGCAATTGAGATCTTGAGGAGATTTAGGATGGAGGATTGCAGGCCTATTTCTACATCGATGATCACTAACCTAAAGAAGCTAAGTGCTTATGAAGGTCAATTAGTGGATCCCACACTATATGGGCAACTGATAGGTTCCTTGATGTATCCGATCAACACTAGGCTGGATACATGTTTTGCTGTGAACACACTCGACTAGTTCATGGTGGAACCGATACAGGTTCATTGGGTGGCAGAGAAACATGTGTTGAGGTACCTACGAGGTACAATAGACTTTGGATTGAGATATGTCAGAGCTGGAGGAGTGGAGCTGCAAGGGTACACAAATTATGATTGGGCAGGGATTGTAGGGGACATAAAATCCACATTTGGATGTTGTTTCAGCGTGGGATCAACCATGACCTCATGGTTCAACAGGAAGCAACAATCAATGGTACTCAGTTCAACAGAGGTAGAGTTCATGGCAGCGACTCAGCGAGTATGGCGAGTTTTGAGGCAGTGTGGCTTCGCAAGATGCTCATAGGATTATTTGATTTGCAGATGGGGCCAACAATGATTTACTGCTATAATCAGAGTTGCATTAAGCTCTTTGAGAATCTTGTGTTTCATGATCAGTGCAAGTATATCGAGATCATATATCACTTCATCAAAGACAGTGTCTAGAGGGGTGCTGTGAGATTGCAATACATTTCTATAGAGGAGCAAGTGGCAGGGGTTCTCACTAAGCTTCTAGTGAAGGGGATGTTTGTGAAGTACCCTTCCTTGCTAGGAGGGACTGTTGACGCGAATGGTGGCTTCAGAAGGTCTTCTACATAGGCTTAGTGTCTTAGTATGTGGAAGACATTATTTGCATCTTCTAGGTGCTTGCTTGGCGGAGTAAGTGATTTATACCTTCTTTCCTAAGTCTAACCTAGGAAAAGTACAATAATTAAAGTCAATTAATTATTGTGGACTATTTAGTCATTTTCTAAGGATAAATAATTTAATTATTTAAGTGATTTAGAAATAATCTCGACTGTTGATCTCCAAGATAATTCTAGAAGGGAGATTAGGGTTAGGGATTTGGACTTGATGAAGATTATAAAGGGAGCCTAGTGAGGAAGTGAAGATACAAGTGAAGTGAGCGAGTCATCATGAAGAGAGAGAGTCATTTTCTTTAAGTGCGAGTGGCTTTGTGGACTAGGAGCATAGAGAAGGAGAAGTGCGAGTGGATTGGGGCTAATCAAGGAGGCTGAGTGAAGGAGATTGTAGGGCTAAGTTGCTGGAGAGAGATTGATTTTATTTGGAGGAGGTGGAGTTGTTGGAGGGTCAAGTTTTCCCTAGTGCGCATTAGTAGCATGCAAGGAGGGCGCAGGTCGAGTTGCTGGCTGAGTATTTGGGCCGAGTTCTCCAAGTCGATTTCAACCAAAGGATGATTTCCTAGAGGTCGAGTTCCTTGGGATGAATTCATTCTGTGGGTGCCGAGTTATAGGTTCCAAGATTTTGTATTTTTTTCTTATATCTTTGTGGGTCAAAAACCCAATTTTTCCAGATAATTAAATGACAGAGAATTGTTGTGGGTGATTTTATTTTGCAATGTGTGATTGGTCTCTCTGGTTTATTTCCACTGCATATATTTAATTCTAGAAGTTAAACATAACAACGATTTTATGTTTTGGTGATTCATCATTTATTTGGGTGAATAAATAATTGTTGGGGATAAAATAAATTGCCGTGAGAAAATAAATCTAGTTGGCATTAGAAATTTAACATTGAGTGTAATGATGTAGAGAGGGAGCAATCATGGAGGCATGAGTTACCCCTTTCCTCGACTTGCTTTTTCCACCCCACTGGTGTGCCTTTCACTTTAATGATTTATTTATCTTTATTTTGTGGATAGCTTAGGGGACCAAGCTTGCTTTATGATTTTCCAATACCCCTTGAAGAATTAGCAGTTTCTTGCTCATTGAGGTTGGGATGTTCAAGAATTTCTTTATTTTAGATCTTTATTTTAGATGAAGCAATAAATGCTTGAGGAATTGCGTGATGGCTTATGAGGGGGGTAGAGCTCATGCTAGGTTTTTTCCCTCATGCTAAGTAAGTCCTAGCCAAATTTTTCATTTTACATTTTCTTTCTATTGTGGCTTTATATGATTTTATCGTTCTTTTAGCTGCATCAACCTCTGGGGTCAAGTTTCTAGGCCATGACTCAAGATGTGGATATAGGGTGCCAATTCCAATGACGAATGACTATTAACCCAAAGAATGGAGATGAAAAAAAGGGGAAGGATGGAAAGTGATACGTATAGATTATCATGGACACGCTATATCAGTTAGTGCCCCTATTAAACCATAAGGCCTTAGAGGAGGTTCCACTAGACTAGGTAAAAGGCTAACCTCCCAGTTGAAGCATGGGAATGAGGATACAATCATGAGCGATCAAGCATCCATTTTGCCCCGCGATTCATATTACTATGCCTATAACATTAGAAGAAAGCACGTGATTGCTAAAATAGTTAAAGTACCTGCTGATAAATGACCCATCTGCCTTCAAAAAGAATGCTAGATAGGCGAGAGCATTGATTGAAGAAATAGGTGGAGAACTCTGGCATAAAGCTATTTGAAGATTGTTATGTGGCTGTTTGGCTGTCAAATGAGGAGAATATTTTCTGTTATGGGTTACCCACTTTTGGTGGGTAACAGGCCCCATGCTAGCTAATTTGCTAATTGGTTGGGGGTCCTTTCCCATGTACAAATTTGGATAAGTTACAGTGCTTAGTGGCAGTGTAATCTAGATTCCAATCCCTAGGAGGAGTTTTGAATTTTTACATTGTGGTGATCTTATGAGAAGTTTAGAATTACCTTAAAAAACTATTTCCTTGAACCCATTTTCATAGAACAAAGTTTGGTTGTTGCTTCAACTTGATTGATTGATTTATTACTCGAAAAATGCAAATGGTTGCATCCATGCTCCCTTTCTGATGGCTAAATATACCTCCTACTCCTTTGCCCCTTCCACCCCTTGATTTCCTTTGGAAGCACCATCAAATTGTACTTAATCCATCCTTATGGGAAATTTTCCAACATTGTTGGTCAATCTTGAGTTTGCCTAAGTTATGTGCTCTTCCTTTGTGAGCTCGCTTGACAAGACCACCTAGATTGAGGCAACAGTACCTTGCGTTCATGAAATACGTAGCTGCATGTGTATGTTAAGAGAGTTGGTTGTTCCATCTGTTATCAGTGATCTTCCAAATAGGTAAACACTTTTCCTTTTTATCATTCTATGTTGCCCATATTTGCTCTTTGCTTTGATTCATGTCCTCATAAATATGACTCATGACCAACTATACCCCATCCACCATTGACAACACCTTGAAAGGGGTTTGACAACATTGGAAATCTTCGCTGGTTTAGACCAAAAATTGGTGTCTAATTTTTCCCACAAATGTCTTGTCCATTAACGTTGATGCTCCATTGATATCTAGTCAACTCAATATAAGTAAACATCTCCCTCAAGTTGTTTTTATGGGAAATGAGAGATTGCAGAGGAAGTTTGTTGAAATCTAGGGATTGTAGGCCTAATAGGAATCTTGCCCCCTTTGCTTTTCCTCGTTAGGTTCAATGCCTGTTTGTGGTTATAGATTTATTTGGTAATGCACTGGGCATGATTTACAGCATTGTTCATCCAAGGTTTTTTGTACGTATCCTCGAGCATGAGGTCTAATGTAGTGTGCAGTGCATATGGTTAGGTATTTATCCTGCAACAAATTACCATCAATAACATAGTTAGTGTTTAATTTCCACGATCTTGGGTCTAGGATAGAATCTTAGAATCTTTGACGCTACCAAACCAAGAGTCTCAAAAAAGCTACTTTGCATAGTGGAACAATATAAAACAGTAAATCACACATGCATAAGTATAGACAACTATTTACAAATTTCAACCCAATCTTATTATATTAATCAACATATAATACAACTGTCTAGGGCTCCCATACAAGGGATAATGACCCTCAATTATGCACAAGTACAAGAATACAAGATACACTGACAATCTCACTGCAGTCTCTATGTCGTATCACGTCCTGCTGGTCCTTCGCTTCCGTTTTGCTCTCTAGCTGCCCCTTCCTTCAAAGGAGACAACACATAGAGTCTCTAGGAGGGCTGCCACGTATCACTGCTGCAAGTCACTTCTGCTTCAATGAACACAGGCTGATCCAATCTGCTCTTCTAGGCTGGCCACACCTGAGCTATCCAATCTGCGAATATAGCAGTCCACTAGTCCATCAATGTACTGCACATTAGGCTCATCAACTTCACCCAAACTTCAGCTGTCAACCTCCCTTTATGACTGCTTGTCAAGGGCTACTTTGGGTTGCCAACATGCTGCCTTCCACCAGTCCAATGGCATCCAATCCTTCACTGTGAAATCTGCTCCTAGTTAAGGTTTCTTAACACCCAAGACAACCTTAACACATGGCTCCCACAGGCTGCAACAAATCTCATCCAAACTGATCTAAATATAGACCCAACACAAGGCAAAAACTCAGTCAAACATACCTCCTGACTGCTGTTCCAAACTGAAGTGAACTACTGTTGATGAAGCTGCCTGGTTAGGGCTTCTCACAGGCACCTGTGAGCCTACTATTCCACCTTCTAACTGCCTCCCACAGCTGCAGCATACATCCCTGTCCTTGCTGTTGAATTACACTGGAATGTAGGGCTAAAACCAGCCCCTGTACATACCCAACAGCCCAATGTTTAGGGCTCGGCCTGCCTGCACAATCTCCTGTACAATCTGCTGCCCAAACAGTGATGAACTGTGCCACAAATCCCTTCACAAACAGCTCAGAATTTGCTCTCTGCAATGTGGCCTTCCTGCTAGCTAACTCACACTTCAAGACAGTCTTGGGAGAGGTCCTAACCTCCCTTCCTCCTTCGCTGAAGTAACCCTAGCCTGCAGCCCAAAAGCAAAGATCCTCTTCTTCTTTGAACGAGCTACTCCTCTCCTTCTTCGCTGTCCTTGTGTTGCTTACTTGGATGTACTCAATTGAACTCTCCTCACCTCCTTTTTATACACTAAAGGAGGGCTTCATTTGGACGTCAATATGGGCTTGACAAACTGTCAACAAGCCTTGCTCCACTAGGCCGACTTGTGCAAAACCCAACAGTGACCTTCAAAAATTATTATCTCATTATCTAGAGCTCTGATTTGAGTGATTTTCGATGCGTTGGTTTTGTCTCGACATCCTCTTATAACCTCAAGTTTTCTCATGCTCAAATGCCTCATGGTATTGGCCCATCTCCTTTGGGTACAAAACCCCAACTTTGGGAGGTTTCAAAGCCCACAAATGACTTTGTGGTGCTCCAACCTCTAAACCCTGAACCCTAGGGCTTGGAGTACCTCCCAAGCTACTCAAAAATCAACAGTTAGAGGCCTTATTGGTAATGATCTATACAACATTCTGTATCCCCACCTTGACACTCACCTCACTCAAAAGTTGAAATAATAGTTGTGCATCCTTCAGCTGTTTGGATGCATCTACTGATTTTAGAAACATAGTTCATTGGCAAGAAATGAGGAAATTAAGTATGGTACATGATCTTTCATAAGTGCATCCAGGACATAACGGTGCATCTCATTTTGTCCATGGTTCTTCAAAATCTCTCCATTCATCATTTATGTGTCGGACTTTGTTATGTAATATATGTAATTATATTGGAAATATATGTAAAATTAAATGTATAACAGTGAGTGCTTTGGGGTTGAGAGACTTGCTGTACTCACTAATATTAGATAAATGAATTGAAGGATTATGCACACTGTTTTCATGATTAGTTATATCTGTGTACACATTTATGTGGTAGAACACTTGTAATGACCAATGTTCATTGATTAACTAGTAAAGGCCTATGTAACTTTGGTAGGGTTGAAAATCAGTCAACCAAGGTGCATTTGCCCTGCAAGTACTTGTGGGCCAATCCCAAACTTGATGAGTACTCACGAGTTATTACAGGTCAATGTGTTTTTCGTTCACTTTTCCCAAGTTTGATGGGTCAAATGTTTGTTTATGTTTTATGATTTTTGTACTAGCCAAGTTTTTATTAGAGTTTAGTTGAGGTCTTGACTCTTTTGCCTTGCGGAGTTTTTCATCGATCTGAGTGGGGTAGTGATGACACATAAGAGCAACCTGTGTCTCCACAACTTAAGAATGCCCACTTACATCCGGCTTCCAGGAATCCAACCTAACACAGACATGACTACCTTAGCATCTCACTTTTGCTTCAACACCTGGGAGTGCCAAAGGACCAAATGTTTACACCCATGTCACCTTTGTTTCAACACCTAGGAGTGCCAAAGCTTGAAAGCACCAAATGTCTACACTTTGGTTTTTGATATGCGTAACACATCCTTCCATAGGTACATTGGTACCCACCAAATCAGGTCCTGTATTCTCAATGTTGAAGTGTGCTGACTTCCATTTTGCTGTTACCTTATCACAAACATGGCTACCAAAACAACTCATTTGTGCTCCCAGTAGCATTGGTCACCAACACAGATACCAACAATTCATCCTTGCTCTCAATATGACTGGTGGCTGACAAGGCTAATGATACAGTTCATTTCTGCCCTCAATAACAGTAGTGGCCATTGCAGCGTACTAAAATCTCTCACCTGTGCTCCTAATAGCACTAGTAGGAAACTCAGTTTTGAACACAACTCATCCATGTTTCAGCAGCACCAATGGCCAGGAAAACAATTTGTATAGCTCATCTGTGCCTTGCAACACTAATGGCCAAGAAAACTACTGGTATGACTCATTGCTGCCTTGAAAGTTACAGCAATAACGGCCAAAACAAATCATTTCTGCCCACAACACTTGAGGACTTACTCACCAATAGATCGCTACTCAGTGTATGTGCCTTATGACAACTTCATTATTTACCGGGGAGGGCACTAGATGTATATCGACTATATTCTAGATGGCATACTCAAAGTCCTTGTTTTGGAGCACTTCAAATAAACTAGTCATTCTTTGTGCCAGTTTAGCTTATGGTAGTGCTATTCATAGGTAATACTATGCATAAACTTGTGAAGGAAATTAGAATGTGCACAATGGGTAATAATATTCTTGAGGGATCCTATTGAAAAGGTGGTCCTGTCTTCTATTGGTTCTAAAAAATTTCTTTCTATTCTCCTGTAAAACTATAGTTTTTTGAATACCCAGGTAATCATAATATTTTTTATGGCATCGTTAAAATTTTCAGAGAGAATATTTATACAATTTCAAAGTACAAGGATTCTGTGAATACATTTGCAGCAGTTGACTGTCCCTTCACCTGTAATCTATCTTGTTATCAAATAAATATATAGTTAATCTATCTTGTTATCAAATAAGTATATAGTTTAATATAGTTAGTTTCAATAAGGAGCTTTCTCGTAGTGTTGCTTTGAGTTAAACTTGATACTATAATAGATCATGTAACTCATTCATCTTATTGTGGTATTTAAACCAAAGATGATGATTGATCTATTCCAGGCATTATTTGAATCCAAGTTAGAAGAAACTTTTCCAGTCACTTTAAGGATGATTCGTTGTTTAAATTTCAGGTTGTAAAACAACTATATGCAACATAGAATTGCTTTTAAGTTTGAGAAAGGAAAATATTTGCATAATCCTTGTTTGTTGTTAACAGGCATTTTCTGATCTCTCTCAGTAATGCATGAAATGAATCAATTTCTTTGTCCTGTAATATTATAGAGACGGATACTGTTTGTATAATCTACTGATTGGATTAAGGCACAACCATGTTCTTGTGTGCCTTTGCAGGTACAATTTCTACATTTTCCCTCGGAATGAAGTATCAGTCAATATGCCATCATTTGATTTTCTGTGTCAAACAGCATCCATCGAGTTTTTGGCTAAGCATCACTTTGATTTTAACACTTGCATATATGAAGGTAAATATATGTGGAACCAGCTGATGCATTTTGTCATATATTTTCTCCAACACCATAATGAACTAGCCTAATTTGTCTTTCAAAAATTTCAAACTACATTCTTATATAGGTAACTGTTCTACAGAAGTTACCTCGCTGTAAGTGCTTTGAACTAGTGCTTATGGTGCTTATTAGCAACTTTATTTTTCAATTTTTGTTGTTGTTATTATTGATGCATTTGAAGGGTTCCTGAACCTGGATAAAATTGGTGGTACAGCACCTAGCATGCCCCATAGTTTCACTTCCATTTTGGTGCAAGGTTGTTTCAAATTAGGACAATATTGTAGAATCATGAAGTTGGAAATGGTGCATAGGTTATCTGAGATGGATTGTAAGCTTGGTACTGATAATTAGGAGAATGAATTAAGGGCCTTAAAGCCAGCAGAGGTGAAATTCATGTTTGTGAACCAAATCCCACAAAACTACTAGCATGATTTGCAGAGCTCATTGAAGCCAAAGTGGTGCAATGATGGTTCCAAAGTTGTGGTTAAAGGACAGACAATTGGGATTGCAGAGAGAACCTCTAGAAATTTCTGTGCTTATTAAATTATTGCAAAACGGAAATTTCATCTTTTAATTAGAAGTTTCTTTGATCTTAGCCCTGTGAAATTTCAGCCTTAGGAATGCTGTGAAATATAATAAAACAGCAGCAGAAATGAACAATATGTCAATCCTTAACAGCCCCAAACTTCTAGGCAATACAAGAGAAATATACTAAAGTGTTCTGATAAGTTTCAGCCCTCCAGAGCAATTGTATCATGCACAAACTGGATCTGAAAACTCTTTTGTACACAGTAAATACAGAAGTAAAACAGCCCTTAGCCTTTTCAACTATAATGTTAAATCAATTAACAGAATTACCTTTAACTTATGTCAAATCAGCAAGACATATATTGTTGGAAATTACAAAACATGAAAACGTAGATGGTTGAAAATCAAATCTGCAATGTACACAAGTATTGAACAGCTGAAAGCCTCATTAATAAGCATATCATGAAGTTCATGTACATACCGTAGACTTTCACAAGGCTAGTATGATCCACTAGCTCTCCAAAACCTTACCTAGGGAAAACAATGAAAAACCCCAGTTCAACCAAGGAAATCCAACAAGTATGAAACATTCAACCTAGTCCTCCAAGGCAAGATGTTTCTTCCTCTTCTTATTCTTCACCAAATACAACCCTGGTTTTCGTCTCAAAACCCCAATGTCCAAATCTCGAACGACTGAATCCTAACCCTAGACTTTAAGATGCTCCAAGAAGATCAGGAAACCCTTGCAACTTCAAGAGAGAGGGAGACCAAGTACAAATGAAGATATGAGAGAGAGTGAGAGAGGGAGAGTGAGAGAGAGATGTTTGTAGCTCAGGCAGGTTCTTTTGCACAGGCCTAAGTGTCTAGGCATGTGTAAGTTTCCCACAGATCTCTTTAGGACACTTGCTCAAGTGTAAGCAGGTTGCTAATGTAACTTAGGCTAAGTTTTGACTTAAGAAAAGCACGTAATTATTATGTTGACTAATTGAGCTAAAGTAAACTTAGGAAAAGCAAAGTAAATTACTTTAATGATTATGTTTTGATCTTAGCTGTTGATCTCGAGTGAGGTGAGATTGGGATTAGGGATTTAGCTCAATGTAAAGTTATAAAAGCAAGGCTAAGGAGAGGAGAAGGCACACCATACAATGACACTAGCCTTTGAGAGAGATTTTCTCAAGTGAGGAGTGCGATGCTCTAGTGTGCCGTGTCTAAGCAAGTGGAGAAGAGAAGTTTGGAGATCCAGATCAGCCAAGGAGATCAAGGATCGATCTAGGGCTTGATCTGCTAGATTTGTTCCAAAACATATTGTATTTGTAATCTTTCTTTGTTGGGCCATTATCCTGGGACGAGAGCCCAAGTAAGTTCAAAGTTTTAATGAAATATTGATTGGGTAGCATTCATTTGTGTCATTGTGATTGAGATTGGTTATGTGAAATTTTTCTTTTGCTAATTAAGTTAAGAATCTAGCTAGTCCCAACCAATGTTTTAAAACTCCGACTCCGACTCTGACTCGGCCGAGGGTCGACTCCGACTCCGACTCCGACTCGGTATCGACTCGCCCGACTCGATTTCAATGACTCGGTCATTGTAAAAAATACATTAAATATTTAATTTTTATAAAAACACATAATTTTAAAGATTTTCATTCATGTTTCCAAACACACAGCATTAGAATATAGATAGAAGACAACATATGATCAAAGTAGGCTCATGAATATATCCATTATATCAAAATGGCACCCAGTGCACTGTCCAATACATACACGATGTTGATATAGAGATCAAAACAAAAACACATAACTAGGGAGGCTATAAATGGCCTCTACAACAAAACTCTGTGACCAGTACTACTGGCAACTGCTAGAGTTGCCAACATCATTTGGCTCAGTGTTACTTGGGAGCGGGAGCAAAAGTGGGGAGCGAGAGTGAAAACGGGAGTGGGAGCGACATTTTCAGAAGCTCCTGGTTTGGGAGCGAATCCCGGAGGAGTTCGACAACCAATGTCACTAACATCAAGGTACATAGAGGGATTGGTGCTCTTGATTAAATACGAGTTCCATACCCTAATACGTGACAAAATTCAATGGAAACATTGCAATCCTCCAATCCTGAAATCCTGAAAAACCGATAAGTCTGCTGGATTTTGAATGAAATCTAAAATTCTACTTTCTCCATATGAAATCCAATGAGGCCGGAACCACTCCCAAACATCCTGAGTCATTTCATGGTAATGTTAAAAATTTAAGTAAAAGGATGAAAATGAAGATTAAGGAGAATGTCACTTTTACTTTAAGAATTTAACATTACCATGAATAGCATATCAATACTAGGGCCTAGACTTGATCATGAAGCTACCAAAATGCTCTACTCCTTGCTGCAACAGCACAAATCACTTGCCAAATGAAAATGTTAATGAGCAAACACGCCCTTTTCTTTCCCGCACTAAGCTTAGCGAGTCCTGGAAACCGGACACGTGTCCTAAAATCGCGACACGCCCTCAGACACGACGTGTCCAAAACGGACACGACGTGTCCTGTGATTTGGACACAAATCCGAACCGAATCGTGTCAAATTCGCCGGATTCGGGATTCGCAAGGGGTTTAGGACGAATCCGGTGACTTAGATTGTGATGTGTTGAAAAATGTGTAACTAGGTTCAATCTTCATAAATATGAAATGTACTTTTGATTCTTGAATATTGTAAAATGAAAGAAAAATTATTAATGATCCAAGTAAACTTACCATAACTACAATGAACTCAAAATCATATTGCACAAGAATAGGATTTGTTGTTGGCATGTACATGGACAAGTTATATAACTCGGGTGCTGAAATATTATGGGATATTGAATCTCCTTAGTTTATAAGACGTAAACGTGCCTTGGATCAAAGTCCAAAGCATTGTATGGACAATAACATGTTTTGGCTGTGATGAGGAATTGGAAATAGATCTGATAACGATATTCTTCGAGTTTTTTGTTGTTGCACTAATTGCATGTGATGTTAATAATCTTCAAGTAATTTTGACAATAAACAGCAAGTATGCACAATTACAAGTTGAAAGATTAACAAGGGACCGTTTATTTTTCTTGACAGCATCTATTCTATCTGGCAATGTGATTTTTGCATGTTATCATACGAAATTGGAGGAAGATCTACACTATGGTGGATTGTTTTGCAGCATAACAGAATATGCTGACAGGGAAGAATTCAATAGGGCAAAGACAATACCATACTTATGCTAAAAAGCATTCCACAAGCGCCTTTGGGACCCTAGCATTGATAGATACTCTTAATTGCTTGAAGACAAACAATTTTGGGCAGGTACAATTGTAATGTGTTGAAAAATGTGTAACAAGGTTCGGTCTTCAAAAATATGAAATGTATTTTTTATTTTTTGAATATTGTAAATTTTTGATGTTGTAAATTATTATTGTTATTTTAAAGCATGGGTTTCATGCTCGAGGTCCTTTTATTTTAGAGGTCAAGCACCCATTGAGTGCTTCTAGGGGTTTGTCCTAGGTCAAGAAGTCAAAAGAGTCATTATCATAAGTTGAATACCCCATTGGGCACATTGTAACTTGTAAAGAGAATTAATTTTGTATTTAAAATTGTCAAAATACCCTCCAAGACCAAGTCAGCCTGGTAGCTAAGAAGTAGGCCTATTTTGAGGAGCCTCTTCCACCTTAGAAGCCTATATAAAGGAGGGAACTCAGCCTCCTTTGGACACACATTCACCTCTCATTCATCTAAGCGAAGGAGAAGCAAGAAAAAGAAGTGTTTTGTTGGGTGTGTGTTATATTCTTTCCACAACTAGGCCCATGCGTTGTACGTTGCGCCGTGCGTAGCAGCGGCTCAAAGGGGACGGCAACCCCCCCAGAGAAAAAATAATAGTTGGGTAGACCTACCCATGGTTTTGTGCATGGGTTTTGCACATGATTTTGGACATGATGTTCTTCTGCCCATGGCATTTAGAATCTGATCAATGTAAGTATGGTTATGCTCTAATCCAAGGTTATGGATTGGGGTTTATGAACACTTCCGCATGTATATATATGTATTGTAACATTGATAGTAATATAATGAAAAATCAATTTGGTAGTCTCGATTTTGGGATCGAGGGGAAATCTTTATGTATATTTATTTTATGTTCTTGCCATTGTTTATTTTTTTGTTTGAAGAATTCGTTTGCAGGTAAATTTTGTATAGGGTTAAAACCTACAGTGTTTTGGGCTCTTTTTTCTATCTCTCTATCTCACACGTGCAAAGAAGGACCAAGTCAGCCTGGTAGCTAAGAAGTAGGCCTATTTTAAGAAGCCTCTTCCACCTTAGAAGCCTATATAAAGGAGGGAACTCAACCTCCTTTGGACACACATTCACCTCTCATTCATCTAAGCAAAGGAGAAGAAGGCCAGTGAAGGAGAAGGAAGAAAAAATAAGTGTTTTGTTGGGTGTGTGTTATATTCTTTCCACAACTAGGGCCATGCGTTGTACGTTGCGTCGTGCACAGTAGGGGGTCAACGGGGACGGCAACCCCCCTGAGAAAAAATAATAGTTGGGCAAACCTACCCATGGTTTTGTGCATAGGTTTTGCACATGATTTTGGAGATGATGGTCTTCTACCCATAGCATTTAGAATCTGATCAATGTAAGTATGGTTATGTTCTAATCCAGGGTTATGGATTGGGGTTTATGAACACTTCGGCGCGTATATATATGCATTGTAACATTGAAAGTAATATAATGAAAAAGCAATCTGGTAGTCTCGGTTTTGGGATCCAGGGGAAAATCTTTATGTATATTTATTTTATGTTCTTGCCATTGTTTACTTTTTTGTTTGAAGAATTCGTTTCAAAGTAATTTTTGTATAGGGTTAAAACCTACAGTGTTTTGGGCTCTTTTTTCTGTCTCTCTATCTCACGCGTGCTCACACGTGCAAAGAAGGACCAAGTCAGCCTGGTAGTTAAGAAGTAGGCCTATTTTAAGGAGACTCTTCCACCTTAGAAGCCTATATAAAGGAGGGAACTCAACCTCCTTTGGACACACATTCACCTCTCATTCATCTAAGCAAAGGAGAAGAAGAAGGCCAGTGAAGGAGAAGAAAGAAAAAATAAGTGTTTTGTTGGGTGTGTGTTATATTCTTTCCACAACTAGGCCCATGCGTTGTACGTTGCGCCATGCACAGCAAGGGGTCAAAGGGGACGATAACCCCCCTGAGAAAAAATAATAGTTGGGCAAACCTACCCATGGTTTTGTGCATAGGTTTTGCACATGATTTTGGAGATGGTGGTCTTCTACCCATGGCATTTAGAATCTAATCAATGTAAGTATGGTTATGTTCTAATCCAGGGTTATGGATTGGGGTTTATGAACGCTTCGGCGTGTATATATATGTATTGTAACATTGAAAGTAATATAATGAAAAATCAATCTGGTAGTCTCGGTTTTGGGATCCAGGGGAAAATCTTTATGTATATTTATTTTATGTTCTTGCCATTGTTTACTTTTTTGTTTGAAGAATTTGTTTCAAAGTAATTTTTGTATAGGGTTAAAACCTACAGTGTTTTGGGCTCTTTTTTCTATCTCTCTATCTCACATGTGCAAAGAAGGAAGGCTAGGGTTTATTGCTTCAAGGTCAAAATTCTCAAGTTATTGGAAGAGGATCAAAGTTACTGGAAGAGGAACCTAATAGGTCACCTACTAGAGCTAGAGAAGGAAGCAAGCTAAAGCAAAGAAGTTAGAGTCCTTGGAAGTCTAAATTTCGCTCACGCATGTGGACACAGTGGAAAATTTCCGACTTGCAATAGAGGCCAAAATTCTATAGTTGGGGGTCAAAGTTGTGCTACTGGAAAAGATTTGACTAGGTTTGACTTGGACAAAGGAAGCACAACATCAAGAAGGTTGGACTTGGCCTTAGAAGGGTATTGATCTTGGTCTTAAGGCCTTGGAATTCTTTAGTTGAAGGATCTATAAGAAGAGAATAGATTTACGGGTTTTCCTCTCAAGTGGAGAGTCTTTGGCCCTGGCTTGCAACCTATATCTTGTGTTTTTGTGTACTATTGTTTTTCTTGTTTTGGTAGTTGTTTGATGATAAGAAGAAACATAATAATAAGAGAAGAAGTTAATAAGTAAGAAAAAAGTAAAAAGACATCACAAAAAGTTGAAGCATAGAGAAACCATCCTAACTACTGCTCGGTGGGCTCGTAGACAAGATGGCAAAGACACCAAAAAGGAAGTCTTTGACAATTATTTTTGGAAAAAGTCTACAAAGCTTGTGAAAATTACCAAGCCCCTTATTAAGGTGCTACAAATGGTGGATGGGGAAAATTTGGCCATGGGCTACATTTATGAGGCTATAGATCAAGCAAAGGAACAGATACAGGCAACTTGCAAGGGTAAGTTAGCTAAATATGGGCATATATTGGAGATCATTGATAACAAATGGAACAACCAACTCCATAGTCCTATACATGCAGCTTAGTATTTTTTGAACCTAAAGTATCATTATAGAGCTCGACTAGGAGATCTGCAAGTTGGGGAGGTCAAAGATGGATTATCTGATTGCTTGGAGCGCATGGTCCCTGACCATTCAAAAGAGTTGGAAATAAATAGACAATTTGCTCTTTTCATTATGGCAACAAGAGATTCCAATTTGTTTTTCTTTTGAAGTTCAATTGTTTACAAATTTACAATTCAAATTGCTTGTAAATACTTGTAAATAAGTAATGAAATGAACTAAGTTACTAATTAATGTCTTTTTCTTTGCAGCACATTGGTGGGAGTCATTCGGCAGCCAATGTCCTCAATTGCAAAAGCTTGCATCTAAAGTTGTCAAACAAACTTGCAGTGCTTCAAGTTGTGAGCACAATTGGTTTGTTTTTGAGCGCATACACACGAAGAAGAGGTATTGTTTGGAACAAAAACAATTAAATGATCTTGTATTCGTGCAATACAACCTTCAACTTGCCCCAATTCCCATCTATAAGCCTGCAATATTTTGTACATGTTTTATCTATCAAATTGTCTTTCGATATATATTAGTGGATGCTTCCACTTAACATGATTACAAGATTGTGGACTTGTGGAAGCAAGCTTTTGGCCATGTTGTTGTGACTAGGGGGTATACCACCAAATTTGCCAAGACCTGCACATCGCCTTTGTTATCACTTGAAACCTGAAATCTCTGAGATAACTAGAGAGTGTACTTTGTCATCTTGTACAGTCTTCCTGCACTTCAGGTAAGTGTTCGCTAATGATGGGGTATTCACTAGGTAATCTAAAGGATAAATACTTGAAACAGGAAACGGTTAATAACACAAAAAATAAATACCAATGTTTTGCCAATATTTTCTAGTTAAGTATAAAAACAGCAAGGTAAAATTGTCCTAAAATGCTGAAAATTGACACAAACCAATGCAGGAAATTGAAACTAAAGCCCACTACAATTCAAGAGTAAAGATGTCTAATAAACCACAGGAAAACAAATGTGAATTGTAAATGCTTTTATAATTGTAAATGTGAATTTAAATGTTGTTTCTTAGTGTTTTAATGTTTTTTCAATTATCGTCAAATTGTATTAGGGCTGCTTTTATAATTGTAAATGTGAATTTAATTGTTTTATTTAGTATTTTAATGTTTTTTCAATTGTTGTCAAATCCCACTAGCACAATCAGTTAAGGATGGGCCTCATTAGCAAGGCAACCCAAGATCAAACCTCACGGGGGGGTGGTATTGCCTTGTGCTAGGGGGAGAAGACATGCTAAAAATCCAATCAGCTTAGGGCTAGTGTGGCCCAGGCCGGGTGCGATCCCCAAGTGACTTTGACAAATTATAAGCCCTTGGGTCGTGGCTCCTCAAACCACATCACAGACAACTTCACAAACAAACAAACAAAATGTTTTTTCAATTGTCTTTAGGCTTTTCCAATGCACATAAATCAAAAGGGATGCAAGGTTTTCCTTCTCTATATAGAAATAAACAAGGAAAATTTACCCCTCTCATAAATCACCTTAAGTCCTAGGTTACATTAGTAAACACCTCTAGTTATGTAAAGGGGTGCATTGTAGAAACAAATTCCGATGGAATGTTGTATTAAGAAAAAACTGCCAAAGGAAATTTACGGGTGTAAACATTGTTAAGTTCAGATTGTTGTGAAGCATTTTTGAAGAGTGAAAATGACCAGACTATGACCGAGTTCAAGCTGGATTGAAGCTTGGTTGTAGTGCAAGAAATGTCTTTGAAGAGTGAAAAAGACCAGACCTTGACCAAGTTCAAGCTGGATTGGAGCTTGGTTGTAGTGCCAAAAGTGTCCAGAAAGAAGATTGAAATAAGAGTTCAATTGCTGACTGTGAGAAATGTCTTCTGAATGAAACATTATGAAAGTATTTAAATGCAATTGTGGGCAAAACTAATCATTTGGACAGATTAAATTTGACACGTAGTGGATTTGTTTTTGAAGACATCTTTGGAACAAAGTTTGGCAGGGTTTGAAAAGGTAACTTGATGCATCCTTGAGACAAGGTCAGGCAGGTTTCGAGAGCAGATTTAGACAGGTTAAAAATGACCGAATAAAATACGGAGCAGGATATTTTGACAAAAAGAAGAGCAGTTTTGAGTCATCTTATGTCAGAATTGAATTAGCCTTGGAAAACTTGAGAAAGAGAAGATAAATGAAGTGTGAAACTTCTGAAACAGAGAAGTGATCAGCTGGAGTCAACGGGCCTTGCAGATAATCAGGTTTGATGAAATCTCACTGATAAATATTTTATATCCATTGATTTGAGCAGAGATGAAATTTACAGGTTGAATTTTTAAAGAGGGGAAAGAACTTTGCAGCAGAAAGAAGGCCTAGTCAAAATGTTTACAGGACAGACCATTACAAAATCTCTTCCATAATGGGCTGGAGAGAGAAATCTCTCTTTCTGTAAACTCAGAACAGGAATCTTCTTAACTGATATGTAAATACTTCACAAGGAAAATTATCACTGGATCTTAATTACTATGATACAAATTGAACTACTCAACATGTAAGCAAGCAAAACACATGCCAAACTCCAACCAAAACGCCTGCCTAAGAATGTAACACCCAAACCATTATATTACAGCAACTTATTGGGGCTTGTGAAGATTCGAGCTATTAGCAAAACTATCTAGTGGTTCAAAGTTATCAACACATTGCCCCAAGATTTCTCGAAAACTTATGATCATGTAATCAAGGAGCCGAACATTCAACAGCGGCCAAAACGCCAACCTTTTAGATTACACTGCACCAAAATGCACTCTTAGAGTACTTCATTTGGGAATGGTGAAGACTAGTATTGAAGATCGATGGTTCGAGGTCATTAACACGATGCCCCAAAGATTTATCAATGGCTTCGTCATCAACACGATAGTCTAAACATTTCTCCGCGGTTCAAGGCCATTGATGCGGCACCCCATTTACATACAAATGTCAAATAGATAGTCATCTATATAGAGCCCCGTTTACATTAATACAAATAGATAAACACGGTCATATACAGCAGCCAGGACAGAGTTTACACAAGTAATCACCTGCCCAATATTAAGGCAAATGAGTATACTATGTTTTGTTTAATAAGATGAAAGCTTCAGCAGGCATTGAACAAGCATACAAACAAATAGGTCTCTGTTTGAACTCATGGACCTCGAAGCTGAATGTACCCATCTAGAAAATCCTGACCGGAAACAACCACAACTGACAATATATAGTCCTTTTTAAATCTGACATATACTTGAGAAGAAAATATAGCCAAACAGTAGGATAACCCGAACGAAAAACCTAAAACACCGCCTACTAAACATTAAACAGAGAACTTGTAAAATAAGATCAGAACCATAACCCACGGCTATGAAAGTACAGGTAAACAAAACAGCCATGACAGACAAGTCTATTAAAACCTCAGATATTAAAAAAAATGGAAAAAGAAAGTACTATTTCAGGAATCATCTTACACAAATTCAAGGAAAACCCCAAAAGGAAGAGGATTTCAAAGAAAACTGCAGAAACCTAAACCCTAAGATCGAGTGCACTTCCTGATGATAGATCGAGGAATCTACCAATATTGTCGCTTCACACAGCCAATATACGCTATCAGATCTACAATAAAATAGCAGAAAATATGAACATGAAATGTACCATCACGCAACCATTATTCAAGGCGCAGTGTTATGGAAGAAAAGCGCATACCTGTGTCTAGCTGCAATTCGTTTGTAGAATCTTTGCAGCTGGTTGCTCTTCCTAACGACAATGAGAAATAAAAAAGCGTAATGAAACAGGGTTTATATCAAACGCTCCTTATCGTGCACAAAACCCTAGCGCATAGAGTAAATACGATCACGTGCTCGTATATACGACCGTATGAAACGCAGTCCCCACGTGAGCGAAAAATGTGTCGTTTTGCTTGTGGTGTTGTCTACATAGGCAAGGGCAAGGAATTGCCCTCACCAAAAAAATAAAAAATCTAATAGTGTTTCAAAACACTTCTAAAACATTCAAAATCTTGAAAGTTATAACCTTGATTTTATTAAAATCTTGTTAGAATTTCCATAATTTTCAGGAGCAAATTTACAAGTTGATTAGATTATATGTAATGTGTAAGTTCAGAATTAGTGTACATTCATTTTAATCTTTTGATTTACAAAGATTTTAGAATATCTAAAAATTGATGCGAAAAATCTTATTATATTTAAATGGTTCACTAGTCTAAATCTATCTTAATTTCGGATTTATCAAGCATTGAAAGGCATCACAACTTTTGAAGTGCAAACTTCTTTTGGAGTGAAAATAGATTTGATCCCTCTCCGCACTCAGTACATGAAGTTAAATTATATGTCAACTAAAAATAGAATGAATTACACGTGTAGTATCAATAATATTATTTGTATGTGTGATCTCTCAACTCCATATTAAATAGTGAAGAAATTACATTTCTCCCTCTTACTAACAAATAAATTATATTTTTTACTTTCAATTACTTTATTTCTATATAGAATTGAAAGAAAGAAAGAAATTATTTTAACGTCCAAGAGACTAAAGATAGCCTATGGGACAGATTACTTCTTTATCTGTTTGGTGTATTTGGCCCTTTTTCTGTGAAGCTTCATAATAAATGCTCCCAGCTTCTCGACAAACCCCTCGCTAAATAGATTATCCCAAGAGCTAGTTGTCAGCATATCTGCATAACTTTCTTTGTTGTCTTTGAAGGCCTCACATTCTAAAATGAAATGTTTTTCTGTTTCCACTTTTCCAAAAGAACAAAAAATGCATACCCTTTCCTCCCACACTTCCCTTGGCCTTTTCCAGTGCGTTGTTTCACAACGGACTCCCACACTTCCTTTGGCCTTTTCCAGTGCCCTGTTTCACAATAGAGTTGATGAGAATTAATCCTTAACTGAGCAATAAAAATTTTGGCTCTCCAAGAGATATTGGCCTCTATGTATGCTTTTGGTTGATGATTATGAGTGGGATTAAACACTTCAATATGGTATTTTTTCTTTCTTCCTAGCTCCTTATCCCAAGTACATTTGTTGAACTTTTCCATAACAAAAGCCTTTATGTCTTTGTTGTTTATGGTACACGCGTTCAAGCAAATACCTCATTTACTAAACCATTTGTTATTTTGTTGCATCCAAGTTTTTTTGCTCTTGCACAATCTATCATTAAAGACAACCTTAGGACATCTACCCTCTTCCATTTGTTCAATTTTTTTTAAATACCTTATGACTCGCACCATAACAATTGCTTCAATAAGAGCAGTCCCTGTTTCACTTGACAAGATATCATAAGGAACTGCATTTTTAATCTTAAATTTGTTTGTAATGAAACGCTTCTGAATTTTCTCAATGTGTCTCCACTGCACGTCGGAGGTATTGCTAGCCCACAGTTCACAACCATAGAGAATCATCGGAATCACTAAAAGCCCAAAAAGAGTTTGAGTGGTCTTCCAGTCCCATAACTCTGCCTCTCTACACCTGCTTTGAAAAGCATAAAATGCTTTCCAACCCCCCAAAGTTCTTTTCTTTCTACAACCATTCCAGCTTAGATTTTTGTTGAAGTCAATTCCGAGGTATTTGTAATCCGCAACTTCTTCTAGAATGTTGCCTTCAAAGTAGAACTTATGTTGGTTATGTTTTCTTTGCTTAGAGAAGACCACTACTTTTGTTTTTTTGATATTGACTTGCATCCTCACACTTCTACAAAAATGCTCAAGGAATAGTAAGTGCTCTTGCAAACCAAGAGTCGATTTAATAATTAGAATAAGGTCATCTGCATACAATAGAAGCCTTATAACAAACTTGCACAAATAGATACCATCACCCCCTTGCGAATTTAACCACTCCTCAAGCTTGTCAATATATAAACCAAAAAGGGTAGGAGACAGTGGGCAACCTTGCTTGACCCCGATATCGTTTCTAAAACTTTCATAAATTCCTACTGGAGTTCTAATTTTGACTTTCACCTCTTCATACAGCCTATGCACAGCTGCTCTCAAATGTTTAGGAACCCCAAGTTCCTCCATTGTCTGCCAAAGTTTATCCCTAGGAACTGAATCAAACGTTTTTTCTTTTGAAATCAACAAAGCAACAAAAGACTTCTTCGTTTTTCTCCCAAACTTTTTCAATGATGTGCCTTAAAGTTATGCAATGATCAACTGCAGAATGCTTAGGTCTAAAACGTGTTTGCCCTTCAGCACGCTTATCTCTTTCTTCTACCCACTCACTAATTTTGTTTTCTAGCATGCTTCCAAATAGCTTTGCAAACAAATGGTTTATCATGATGGTCCTATAATTAGAGGGATTATTGACGTCACCGCTCTTGAAAAAGAGGTATTGCCAAACCAGTTGTCCAATCTATGGGGAGCCCTTGTTGTATGATGTTGTTGAAGATTTTTGTAATGTGAGGTGCAATAATCTTTGAGCCCCACTTTAGATATTCTACTTGGAGTTCAACTAAGTCTTTTGCTTTTCCAACACCCAACTTCTTGATACCCATCTCTACCTCTTGTACCGTGAAGAGTTCAATATCAATGTTGGCCAAGGGGGGAGGGTCAACCTTAGGAACCTGCTCATAGAGTTGTCTTGCATAGCCAAACCATTTAGAAGCTATAATATTATTTCCAATTTGTATCTTTTTCGGTTAGAGCTCCTTCTAAAATAATTTGGGATTATTTTTCCGAAGGAAGATTAGTTCTTCCCTCCTTGAAACCATGAAATCAACCTTTTTCTTGCTTAATAACTGCTTGTAAGATTTGAGCTTTATGTTATCCTTGTTTGACTATTTCCACATTCTCCTTGCCTTTTTGCATTCCTCGTCAAACCAAGCGTTAATCGGAAAGCAATTTGTTTCGAACTTCTTAATTTTTGTTATTTTGCACTTTGCAAGTGCGCATTGAATTAAATGTGTTAATCCATGACTATGAATTGTAATTTTCTCCTTCTCAAAGAGCCTCTCTAGCGTAATTTTGAAGGTATTACAATTTTTTGGGGTCAAAAGAATTCTGCCCCGTGGGAGATTTTGTTGGACATGCCGAATTTTTTACTCTAATTGTTTCTTTCCAATCCAAGAGAAACATAAATAAATTGGCTTGTGATCTGATTTCAAATCCCATAGTTGATCTCCAACCAAAACTTCTTCCATTTTCTCACACAAATAATGCAAGCAAATTACATAATCTACCACACTTGCTCCATTGTAAGCATTGCAAGTGAAATTACCGAACTTTGCCCATCTAGTCAAGCCATTACAAATGACTAAGTCAAACGCCTCACATACAGTAAGCAATTGTTCACCAAAGAAATTGCATCCCTTGTCCTCTAAAATTCTTCCCCATTGATGATTACTTTCTTCTGTAAGCCAAATAGGGTCAGAATCATCTTTATAACAAAGAATGTTAACTTGCTCACTTACAGTCCTAGCATTGAAATCGCCCATTATAAGGACTTCACCTATCTGCGAATATGTTGCAATATCCTCTTTTAAAGTTGTAAATGGATCTTTGTGGTCAAACCCTCTACCTTCGTAGATTTTTGAAACTTGTGGCACAAAATAGCATGCTGCAATTCTGATGTGGTTTCCATTATCTGATATTTTAAACCAAATGAATTGCTTATTTGAGTCTTCTTTTTCTAACTGAATGAAATGACTTTCTTTCTCCCTTACTAAAACCATGATACCCTCGTGCCCTTTGCCATTCCTTGCTGCCTTGTTCCACACTGCCATCTTCCAGTATCCTTCAAACAAAGGTGTTTTGCACCCTTCATGTTCATGTGTTTCTATGAGGCAAATTATGTCTCTATTTTCCGTAATAGGCCCTAACCCACGTCCTCATCTCCATGGGTAACCTCTGCAGTTCCAACAAACTAATCTTAAGGAAACCATCTTCGGTGCTAGTGTTTTTCTGATTTAGGGCTTGAACTCCAAGGAGCTAGGAGATTCCATGAAGCTCAGGGATAAGAGGCCCTTTAATGCCTTTGGCCACATGGGAATGAAGTTCAACAACTGATTGGGCATTATAGTGATCTTGTACGTTGGATTAGATAGTGATATCTTGGCTGTGAGGAGGACTGACTATATCTTAAATAACATTAGCATTGGGCTTGGGACTGGAGAGCTTTACAAGACCATCGTTGACCCTAGGTTAACTGCTATTGTTGGTGTAACTGGGGGACTTGTTGTCAGAACTCTCATCGCAGGAAAGAATGCTGTGAAGAGAAGGCACAAAGGCACTTCTTACACACATTAGGGTATGTGAATGTGGCAAATTTTCATCCTAAACTAGATGCCTTTGGATATATTTGTTTCAAGGAAGGAAGCACCCATTGGTTCTTGTGATCAATAAGCATAAGATGAAGGAAATCAAAATCACCATTGTTGTAGTTATTGAGGAATTGGTCGATGGGAATAATGGACCAGAGAATCCCTGAGAGAGGATGGAAGCATCAGGGTAAGGGTGCATCACTGATGTGGAGGATGGAGGTTTGTGAAGTTGTCAAATTGATGAGCTCGTATGGCTGTAGAAGCAAGTGTAGTTTTCTAGTGGCTTACGTAGAGACCACACAACTCTAGAAGAACTTAAAACACCAAGCCTTGTATTTTTAATGTTTTAACCATTAGCGAGAAACCATGGGGCTAGAGATGTATACAAAGAAGAGTTTTCATATGTAGAGGAGAGCATCAGAATGAAAGGGCCAACAGTGTGGAGTAATGAAAAATTGAGAGAGGATGGGTCAGTATAACAATAATAATAGAAAAAATCTATGATGGAGTTAAAATTATTGCATGTAAATGGGCATACTATTGTAGACCTATTAAAGCATGCATACCCTTGGTTAATTACCGGTAAAGTCTAGGTGAGACCTAGGTGATAGGGGGAATGCAAAGTTAACAAATACCCTAGGTATACATTTTTTAAGGGGAGAAAGGGTAAGAGTGAGTGGGGCTAACTCAATTAGCTAGTTTGGTTGGATCTAGTCAAGGAAACCCCAAGTCAAGGTTTAAGGGGGGGTTGTTAGGTAAAATTAACTTAGGGATAAAGTCAAAGTTGACTAGGTTAACAGTAGTGGTTTTGGGCCCATGGTTTTTTTTTATTTCCCATGGAATTCATGTGATGGAGCCTTTAAAAGGTTGGGAGGGATTCTTTGTAATGGTGTTAGGGATGTGAGCAGTGATGGCTCACTTGGTTGACTTAGCTAGGGTTTTGGCCAAGGGATCTAATGGGATTTCGTTAGGCTTGGTTTTTCACTGGAGTTGGGGTTTTCCTAGGGTAAAAAAAATATATTTAAGTTTGCATGTTATTATTGTTGGTTGTTTTAATTTTTCCTCTTAATAAATAGTTAATATCTCTCTGGTAATTTCTACAAGGTGCAGACTCCATTATCTCTCTCAAAGGTTAACTAGAAAAATATCAAAGGATAAAGGAGTTTCTATTAGAACAGATGACTAAAACATAGGAAATTTATGAAAAAAATAGAAGAATGAATTGTGTAATTGAGAGGAGATTTAGATCAAATCAATAAAAACTTGAAGCTTCTCAAATGGTCTAAGTCATTAGATCATATCCCTGACATGCAACGATCTCCCCTCATCAAAATAGGTCTTGGTTATTAGGAATATTGTGAGAAATCCAATGATGAATATCTCTCAAGGACGTCAAATGAAGAACAACTTAAGAGCCATATGCATACATTCATTGGAACCAACAACAACACAATTGAAGATTCCAAGCAAGTGATGACTCAACCCAAGCACATTCACTTTAACATCTCAGATGGTGCTCATAAAAATATCAAGAATCAACAAGATACATCTAGCCCAAGTAAGGAAAGAAACCAAAATGAAAGTATAAGGAACACTATGACAAAAAATCTTCTCAAGGGATCTACAAGAAGCATTGGAACATGAGTCAAAGATCTGCGAAGAGACGAATCTCATCTAAGGAAAAAAATTTAGAAGATATGCTTCATCAAGACAACTTAATGCAACTAGGTATCAAAATATGTTTTTTGGTCATTTTTACTCATGCACAAAATTTGGACATAAACCAAGGGATTGTAGAGCCTACGCCATAAATGATTATGTTAGGTATAAAGGATTTTATCAAACTCCCAGGAATGTATATATGGGTAATCAAATCAAAATTTATGACAATAGGTCATATGGGCCATTGCCACCAATATTTAAGCCCAATATAGAATGTTAGAAGTGTCATAATGAATGAAATATAGGATGTGATTGCATGATCAATTTGAGATTTTTCAAGGGAGAAGGACTCTCTTTTAACTCAAGAATGAACATCAAGGAATGGATAATGAAACAAGAAGAACCAAGGTTATATCTGAACACTCAAATCTAATCCATTGGTGATAGATTCTTTAAGAATATAGATGTTTGTAATAAAATTTGAAGAAGCAAGATTATGTGGGATAAATGCAGGATGATCATCCACCAGGATGACTTTAAAAAGAATACGAAAATAGGTAATTATAGGAGGAACATGTACCCTATAGGAAGAAGAGATTTTATTGGCAAGGGGAGAGTTTATTCACATGACAATGAGCATATTTTTAGGGGGGGATATTTCATTCACAAAAGGATCAAGTCCATAGGAATATATAGGTATAATTGTAAGAAGTCACTTGGTAAGTGATATGAAATGGAGCAAATTAGTAATGTTGTGTTAATTTCCCATTCAGAATAAAACCCAAGATGCTTATCATTTGCTTATCAAGTGCTTAAGGATTAACTATTTTTGCTTAATTAACTGATTCCCATGAGAGTTTCTTGTGTAAATGTTATAAACAATTTAACATAAAACATATGCTAAGCAACAACAAAATAATAACAAAGAACATAAAAATACAACACACAACATAGAGATTTTATGGGGAGTTCACCCCTCCTGGGCTACGTCTCCTTGGTCCAACTTCCAATTCTTGAGCCTCTCTATTATGCTCAAAATTACAACAAAAGTGTCTTTACAATGCTCAAATGCCTCTAAAACCTATCTCCATGAGTTCATAATACTAAAAAATGGCTATGTAGACTCTTTTTGCATCAAATTTGGATAAGAACTGAAGAAGTTATGACTTCTCCTAGTTCTCCCACTATTTGCTCCACAAATTGCTTCAAAACCGGTAGAAACCCACATTTCCGCTCAAAACTCTGCTAACCGAGTGAATATTTCACTGTGACGTGGGCCATAACTTGTTGGTGATATTGCAAATCGCAATTGATGTAAAGCACTAGCAGATGGTCTTGTAAACAAAGCGACGATTGTGCGATGCGATATCGACGTACCCGACAGGAACTTAAACTGTGGCTCATAAATGTATCACGTATGGGAACTTAACGCTCATCGCAATCGACGGAGAACCAGGGTCTTAAAGTCTGCGGCCTTATTTTTCCTGCGATATGCGATTGCGATATCGCATCACAACCTAACTTGTAGGGGCCCGATTTTCGTAATACCTTCCCCTCGCCGATTGCGATTGCGATTTCCGATTGCCTCATCGCATCATAACCCTGGCTGTTCTGGGGTCGATTTTGTAATGCCTTTCCACTTGCGATTGTGATTAGCGAAATGCAGTGGCCAATGGCAGCCTTCCACTTGGAGCCTCCTCATTCGTTGAAGACCTTGCCACATCATCCCAATCCTACCATGTAGACAAGTCAAACTTGAAATTTGACTTGCTCTAACTTCTGCATATGAGCTCGGATTTGAGTGTCATTCACACCTTTGGATTAAGAATGACGAGCTCTTCGATATGAAGCTGAGTTTGACCAAATTCTGACACTTTTATTTTTTAGCATAAACTTGAGCACCTAATCACTCCTCCCACTGGAAGCCTTTTGCACCCCAAAATATTATATTCAGTTATTGAACAGATGAGGGTGCTTTCCCTCACCTTCCCCTCTTCAATCCATTTGGCATTTGATGGAATTGTACCTTTGAGACCCACTCGAAGATAATCAAAATTTCCCCTCTTTGATGACCTCGTTCTTTTGTTAAGTATGGTGTCTTGCTGAAGCTCATCAAGAAATTCTGGAGAAAAATCTTCAATTGATGGAATCTGTACACTTTCTCCTTGATATTCAATTAAAGGAGGCTCATAAAATCTCAAATTTTCATCATTAACAACGGAATAAATTTGCATTTATGAAGGCAAATCAAGTTTGAAAGCATTATTACCAATCTTTTCTAGAATTTTAAATGGACCATAATGGATTGGTTTCAACTTTTTACTTTCACCTTGAAGCCTTTCCTTGCTAATGTATAGCTAAAATTCATCACCTACTTGAAACTGATGATCCACATGAGCTTATCATGCCTTGCCTTGACTCTTTTCTAGTTGTTCTTGAACTATTTGGTGAATCAACTGAATTTGCTCAATGAATTTGTTTCCTCTGTCTATGTCGTTATGTCCATCTACAACTACATATTTCTCAAAGATGAAATCCAAAAGTGATTTAGGCAAATAACCAAGACATGCCTCAAAATGCGAAGTTAGAGTAGAAGAGTGTTTTGCTCAATTGTAAGCATGGTGAATATAGTGCAACTGTTCATCCCACAACTTAGGATGTTTGCTGCAATATCCTCTTAGCAAATGAATAACTATCCTATTAACCACTTTAGTTTGACCATCTGTTTACGGATGGAATGTTGTACTTTTCTTCAACTTGGTGTCCATCAATTTCCATAAATTTGACCAAAAATTCCCAACAAATCAAGAATCAAAATCACTTACAATAGAAGTAGGTAATCCAAAATGAACCCATATATTTTGAAAGAAAAGTTGAGCTATTTGTTCAACTATAGTTTGTTTTTTACAAGGCATTAATATGCACATATAGCTAAACATATCCACAACTACGTACAAATAATCATGACCCTTTCTTTATAAAGGAAGACCTCCTATAAAATCCATAGAAACACTCTCCCATGGACGTGAAGGCATTGGAAGTGGTGTGTACAATCCTAGTTTCCCATTATTAGGATTATTGATTGCACACAATGAACAACCTCTGATAAAACGTGACACACTTTCAAGCATACGAGGCCAGTAAAAATACCTCTGAAGATTTGCCACTGTTTTACTTACACCGAAATGTCCAAAAATAAGAGAAGTGTGTGCTTCCCTTGTGACATTTACTCTCTCTCCTTGTGGAACACAAAGTTTTCCCAAATGATACAACAGATTATCATGTACAATGGTAGTCAAATTCCTCAACTTGGTGGCCTTGACTCAAGTTTGAATATACCTCTTGAAAGTCAGCATCATTTGCGTATTGTTCAACATGACGTTAAGGAAAAACATAATGATTCTTGAGTAAAATGGCTTCATTAACAACCGGTCTAGAAAGCATATTAACAACTCTGTTATAAATACCTTTCATGTACTTGATTACCAAGTGGAATTGTTGTAAGAATCCCATCCAACGAAAGTGCCTTGATTGTTGTAATTTTGTTTGAGATTGCAGATATTACAAAGGTTGATGATTAGTGTGAATAATGGTTTCTTTTCCCATTAAATAATGCTTCCATTTCTTCACACTTTGCACCAATGCGTAAAGCTCTTTATCATATGTAGGATAATTAATAACAATGGCATTAAAAATCTCAGAATGAAATGAAATGGGCTTGCCATGTTGTAAAAGAACTGCATCCATGGCATAGTCACTTGCATCTGTTTATATTTCAAATGGTTGTTTCAAATCTGGCAATGCTAAAGCTGGGGCTAAACTGATATTTTGTTTTAAAGCATCAAATACTTTTTGTTGTCTTCCTCCCCATTGGAAGACAACCTTCATGCTAGTCAAAGCATGTAGTGGCGCTGCTATGGAAGATAAATTGGCAATGAAATTCCTCCAGTACTGCACTGCTCCCAGAGAACTCTTTACTTCTGCGACTGATTTGGGTATTGGCCAATTCACAATGACTGAAACTTTAGAGGGTTCAATATTCAGCTCACCTCCTCCAACTATGTGGCCAAAATACACTAAGGAAGTTTTACCGAATTCACATTTAGACATCTTCAGAAATAACTGTTCTTTTTTCAAGACATCCAACACTTTCCTCACATGCTTGACATGCTTGTCTCGTGATTTGTTGAATATCAAAATATCATTTAAATAGACAATTAAAAAATCATCAAGAAAGGATTTTAAAACATCATTCATAACTCTCATGTGTGTATTTGGAGTGTTGCAAAGACCGAAAGGCATAACCAACCACTCAAACAATCCTTGTTTGGTTTTAAAAGCAATCTTCCAAATATCCTTATCAACTATTCTAACTTGATGATATCCACTTCTCAAGTCTAATTTAGTGAAATATTTTGCATTTTTCAATTGATCTAGCAAATCATCTATTCTGGGCAATGGGTATCGATTCTTTATGGTAATTTTGTTCAAATCTCGATAATATACACACATGCGCCAAGTTCCATCTTGGGTACCAAAACAATTGGTGAACCACATGACGAAGTAGAGGGATGAATACACCTTTATCTAACAATTCCTAGACTTGTTTCTTAATTTCTAAAATTTCCAAAATTGACATTCAATACATACTGATGTTTGAGAGTGGACAGTCTTGCTGTAGCTGAATTTCGTATTGAATTGCCCTTTTTGGTGGCAATCCCTTCAGTTCTTGAAACACATCTCCATATTGATTGACCACATCAACCAATTCGACTTTCAACTTCAGGTCACAACATCCAAAGGATTCATGCTCTGTATCATTCTTCTGCTTAATCATAAGGAGAACGAGATTCTTGCTGGAATTGACTAGTCGCTTCATTTGCCTTGTGCTTTCTAAAGACAAATTAAGATTTCTATGATGGTATCTCAAAATATACTCCACTCCATATTTGAGAAAATGATATTTGTTCTCAAATCTATGGAAAACGACTTTCCTGTCATACAGATACGGGCTTCCCAACACAATTCTAGAAATATCTAGTGACACCACATCTAATTCGACTTCATCAACGAAATTAGCAATAATTTCAAACCTGAAAAAGCATTTATGTGTGACCTGAAGATTGGCATCCTTGGTTATCCAACCCATTGGATACGGTTTATGATGAGGCACGGTTTCCAAATTCAACTTCTTGACTAAGTCTGTAGAAATTAAATTTTCCTGGGATTCATTGTCAAACAACGTATCAATCTTGGTGTGTTTGGAAATAAATCTGATATGGAACATCTCAATTATGTTTTCTTCATTTGAAGATTTGATGGAGTTATTTGCTGCGCTGGTGCTTACAAATTCCTCTTTTCTTTCTTTTTCTACGAATTTCCCCTTAATGACTATGGCTACAATCTTTGTTTCATCACCTGAGTCAGAACCCAAGTCTTGCTATACAACAACGTTGGTCTTCTATCTCCCTTTATTGTTAAATCTCTTCGATTGTAATTTAGGATGAAGCTTCCAACAATGCGCTTCACCATGGCCCTCTTTGGAACAATTCTTACACACAGGTTTCTCTCCTTCTTTCTTAACGAAACCATTTTTCTTCTGATTTCCTTTTCGCCACTCTGGAATGGCTTCTTCTTACCTTCTTCTTGTACATTTTTCCCTCTTGCTTCAAGGTGTGTAGCTTGAACACAGACCTCATCAATATTCATGGGATTAAACATAAGAATGATATGTCGAAGATAGCTATGCAAACCTCCTATATATTTCAGCAAAGTATCTTGTGATTGCAAGTCTACTCCTAGCATAAGAGCTCTTATCCTAAACTCTTGAGTATACTCTTGCACATTTTGACCTTTTAACTGTCAGAAATTTTGTTAATTCATGATACATTTTTGCATATGAGATAAAGGGTAGAATTGTCATTTTATAGCAACAATGAAATCAAACCAAGTAATAGAGATCTTACCATGTTTTTTGATCTCATCTTGAGTCCTTTCTTCCCACCAAATGAGTGCTGCACCCTCCATTCTCAATGAAGCCAACTGAATTTTGATATCATCCTCTTGAAGGTTCTGAATTCTACAATACACATCCAACTGATGAATCCAATTATCAAGCTTCTCTGCATTCACTTCACCATTATACATGGGCAGCTCGAATTTAACATCAAGTTTTAGAAAAGGTGATTTAACAGTTCCTTTTGAAGAATGATGATGAGCATAAGTAAGGGTTGTATTAGTGGAAGAGAGTGAAAAATGTGAAGATGGGGATGAGAATGATGGTGGAGTGGATGTTGTCTTTTCATAATCTCCATGACCTCCTCCTCTTGGAGGCCTAGAACTTTCTCCTTGCAACCGCGAATTCCTCTCTTCACAGAGGACCTTCACCATCTCTGTCATATTGAAAAAGGCTTTTCTGAATGCTCTTTCATCATCGAATATGGTAGGTTCTCCTTCATGAGACATGGTCTCTGAAGACTCAACTGCAACTTCTACAACTTGAGGATGTACTAGTGTAGAAGACTTTGGCAACCTTGCTCTTCTTCCACTTGATCCAACTATTGGGCTTTCAACCAACTTTCCTTCTCCTATTTTGAGTTTTAGCCCTATTAGCATGACACAAAACTAGAAAACAATTAAATCATTCTTTGCACAAGCAAATCTAGTAAGCAAAAACCAGCGCTCTAATACCAACTTGATTTGAAATGGAGAAGATTAGTAATGTTGTGCTAATTCCCCATTAAGAATAAAACCCAAGATGCTTCTCATTTGCTTATCAAGTGCTTAAGGATTAACTATTTTGCTTAATTAACTTATTCCCATGAGAGTTTCTTATGTAAATGTTATAATCAATTTAACATAAAACATACACTGAACAATAAAAAAATAACTAAAAAGAACATCAAAATACAACACACAACACAAAGATTTGATGAGGAGTTCACCCTCCTGGGCTACGTCTCCTTGGTCCAACTTCCAATGCTTGGGCCTCTCTATTATGCTCAAAATTACAACAAAAGTGTGTTTACAATGCTCAAATGCCTATGAAACCTGTCTCCATGAGTTCATAATACTCAAAAATGTCTATGTAGCCTATTTTTTCATCCAATTTGGATAAGAACTGAAGAAGTTATGACTTCTCCTAGTTTTCCCACTATTTGTTTCACAAATTGCTCCAAAACTGGCAGAAACCCACATTTCCGCTCCAAAATCCGCTAACCGAGAGAATGTTTTGCCACGCCGTGGGCCATAACCTGTATATCGTAAATTGCAATGAGTGTAAAAACCCGGCAGATGGCCTTGTAAACAAAGCAGCGATTGTGCAATGCGATATCGGTTGACCCGATGGGAACTTAAACTGTGTCTCATAAATGTATCATGTCTGGGCTTGTCGCTCATCACAATCAGCAGAGAACCAAGATCTTAAAGTATGCAACCTTGTTTTTCTTGCAATATGCGATTGCAATATCGAATCAAAACCCAACCTACCGGGGGCTAATTTCCATAATACCTTCCCCTCGCCGATTGTGATTGCGATTTTCGATTGCCTTATCACATCACAACCCTGGCTGTTCTGGGGATGATTTTGTAATGCCTTTCCACCTGTGACTGCGATTAGTGAAATGCGGGGGCCAATGTTAGCCTGCCACTTGGTGCCTACTCATTCACAAAATACCTTGCCACATCATCCCAATCCTACCATGTAGACAAGTCAAACTTGAACTTTGACTTGCTCTAACTTCTACATACAAGCTCGGATTTGAGTGTCGTTCACACTGTTGGATTCAGAATGACAAGATATTCGATTTGAAGCTGAATGTGAAAAAATTTTGACACTTTGATTTTTGACCATAAACTTGAGCACCTGATCAATAAGCAACTATCATCAACATATCCCTTTGCCATTGATGTTAAAGGTGGATAAAAAATAAACATTAAAGCAGTATGCGGAGTTTGGAAAAAACAAAAATTGAAGAAAAAAGGGTAGACACTAAGAAAGAAAGCAAGAACAAGCCAAGGAAATTACCAACAACATGGCAAGGGGAGTTCAGTCCATTATCATGAATGACCATCAATGTATGGTGGTGTTATCATTAATGAAAAAATGGAAGATTTTTGTACATAGTGTTATCATTGATGATAAATAGTGTTATTGATGTCAAATGGTAAGTCAAGGGAAGTAGTAGTGTCATTGGTATAAGTCAAAGTAAGCAACATGATGGTCCAATGCCTTAACAAGCTCACATTAAATGATGTTAAAATGGCTCAAAGTATATTGAGTTTTTGTTGAATTTATGATGCTCAAATGAATTTATGGATGGCATGGTTGGATAGTCCTCTCTAATAAATTTCCAACGATATATCACACTAGGTCAAACTCTTTTTGGACGAGAAGACATGTCAGTTTGAATTTGGCAGTAGCAGTAAGGGAAAAAACACCAATTTTGTGAATAAAAACACCAAATTGTTAAATATCGTGCATCTTTGGATACGATCCATTACTTTGGGGTAATCAATGTCATATGACACGTGAACATGCACACTGGTTAGTTGAGTTATTGTTAATTGAAAAACACATTAAAGATGGATGAAGTGATAAGGTGTGCGAAGGTTAGTGAAGGATGTGTTCCCGACACCATCCAATTTAGCAGTGATACATGGAAGGTGTTAGTCTAACCCTGTGTTTGGATGCCACGTGGAACCCCCCCATGTGCAAGTGATAATGATGTGACATACCTAATGTGGATGCTAAGGTGATTGATCCAGATTGGATCCTTTTATTGTTTTTAATCCATATCAATGCATTTGGAGTGGAAAAAATGGAGGAATTAGGTCACGGACTGTTTTTATCGATGGGACCCCGTTTGGTAAAACAGGGTTTGAAACCTTCCAGGAGTGTTTTGAGGCATCAAATAACATTTTTTGGGGGTAAAACTTTTTCGCTCTAGCTTAGAATGGTGCCATTCGTGCTATTCTACACACAAAGATCTTTCCAACATCGCAAGAAGCACATCAATCAGAGTTCATATGCAAAAGTTATGCCACTCAAAAGTTGACCTTCCTGTTTTCACACCTATAGTTTGGGAGGATGTTGCGTTAGCCCCCATTATTCATGGAAAATGGTCTAGCCATGTGATTATGATGTAAAAGGCTCTAGAATAGCCCATATTGTAACTTTAGTTAAGAGTTCATGTAGTCAAAATTAACCACTAGTAGACTATTAGGTTGTGTTGCAACCGGGCCACTAGGAGGAAGAGGCATTCCATTCTTTCGAGATATTTTTGTTCCATAGTTGAGCAAAGATAGCTAGGAGCGATAGGAGGTAGAGCATACAGAGAGAATCTATTCACTGTAGTAGCCCATGGGCCACAGACATTACTTCTTTGTACCTGGAACCATATTTCCATACAGAGAAAGAGAGCAAAGCAACCTCACCTTCCAGCTAGGTTTGGTTTCCCAGAGAGCATATCTTGTGTCTTATGTGTGTGTGTGATCTTATTTTGTCATTCTCTACATTTTTTCATAATTTTCATTCGCATGCATGCACTAATTACAATTAAATATACAAATCTTAAAGTTCAATAAAATTGTAATAGTGTATAATCTCAAAAATTAATATAATATTATCAGATCCTTTGTGATGAACTGTCCAGTGGAATATCCATGGCAATTTACGGATCAGTGGCTGATCAGGATTGGTAGATGGTTAGACATGTGACACATGGTGGCTTATGATTGGATAAAGGATGACGACGTAGGCACAATGACATGGCAAACAATGATAATGTGGTAATCTAACATGATGCCACATGGCATGTTGAAATCATGGCACCACTTAAAGAGTGCCACTTCCTAGTTGTGAAATTATGATGACATCAGCATGAGGGTGACCATTGACTTCTAGGTTTGGGTCACATGGTATGGTTCTATGAAATCTCTCGAAGGTCAACCCTATACATGTTGAAGTCTGGAACTATACTAACTCAACACTAGACGAACTGCCTATTCAGAAACCCGCTTAACTTCTTTTCCGTTGTTTGCAGTCCTGACTAGAATTTTGGATCCAATTATCTTTCACAAGGTGATGCTCCAACAAATGGAGACTTGATTTGAGAAGATGATTTCTTTTTTTTTGAAAATATAAAGAGAACACAGTGCACGAAATTAATTTAAATGCAACTCTTACTCTAAGTTACTAATGTACATACAAACCTAGAGTTAAACTTATTTTCATGGAAAAGAAAGATGAATAGTAAATTCGACAATTGAAGATTAATCAAAAAATAACTATTGAAATCATAGCTGCGGATACAAGATTTACAGTTTTTTCAAGAGTAACAAAATGAATTAATCAAATGATATGTATGTGAAAACAATGACCATTTGCGAGATATCAATCTACAAAAGGGACGTCTTTAAGTTTCATTGCAATTTAGTAAAAAAAAAATGTCTTTAAATGATTTGAAACGGACTTAACACAACTTGCAACATCCACACACATATAACTAACAACATGTAAGTATGAATAAGGAAAAAGAACAAAATGACTAATAGATTTAAATCTATTAGTATGGAATCCATTAATAACTAACTTGTCAATTAAAAACAAAGAGGTTAGGAGATTAATGCTCAATGCAAAGCGACAAGCTTCATAACTTTACATTTACTTTGTGGAAGTGAATAGGACACATATTTATTCTCCTTTTCCTTTTTTTGTTTCTTAAAAAAACAAAAAAAAAAACACAATGAGATTGTTGTAGATTAAGTGGGATTATATATATATATATATATATATATATATATAAAAGTTTCTTTGTATTTCGTTTTATTTTAAATAAAACAAAACATTACAAAATCCGTAATATACGACAAGCAATTAAAAATGAAGCAAAAGGAGATCATATATGTTTGAGATTTCTTTAGCTACAAGAATTAACCAAGATCTTTTATTTCTGTGATGCTATCATAATTTCATTTAAAAGAGCATAAAATAACCACATATGCATGCTGGAAAAGAAAGAAATCATCATGGCGACCATCAAATCAAGAACACATAACACATTGATAACGAAGTTCACCCAATGTGGGTTAAGTCTCCAGGCTAGGTGTCAAGAGTTTTGAGGCCACTTAATTAATGTTGCAAGATGATGATGATGTACATAGTATGTTCTTAGTCATTACAAGGATGATATCCTCAACCAGAGTGACATGTCTCTCCACGATATGTTCTCCTTACAAGAACTCTCACTCAAATGGATTCTCCCCCAAGATGACAAGATAATACAATCTCACATAATGTGGCAAAAAATCATCCCTCATGATCCGTGAATTGTCGTGATATTCCAATGGACAGTTCGTCACAACATATTTGATAATATTATATTAAAAAATATGAGATTCTACACTATTACAATTTTATTTAATTTCTAGATCTGTATATTTTACTGTAATTAGTGCATACATGCAAATATAAATTATGAAAAAAAAGTACAGAACGAATAAAACAATCTCACACACACATAAGACACAAGATATGCTCTATGGGAAACCCTTTCGGGAGAAAACCCAACTAGAAGGTGAGGCCACTTCACTCTCTTTCTCTGTCTGAAAATATGGCTGCAGATACAAAGAAGTAATGTTTGTGGCCCGTGGGATGTTACGGTGCACAGATCCTCTGTGTGTGCCTACCTCCTATCTCTTGTAGATATATTTTCTCAAGTATGGAACAAAATGCTCTCAAAATAATGGAATGCCTTTTCCTTCTAGTGGCCCGATTACAACACAACCCGATAGCCTACTAGTGGTTAAGTTTGGCTACATCAACTCTTAACTAGAGTTACAAAATAGACTCTTCTAGAGTCTTTTACATCACAAACTCATGGATATCCCCTTTTCCATGAATAATGGGGGCTGAAGCGACATCCTCCCAAACTATAGGTGTGAAATCATGAAGGTCAACTTCTGAGTGGCGTAACTTTTGCATATGGACTTCGATTGATGCGATTATTGCGATGTTGGAAATATTTATGTGTGTGGAACAACATGAAAAGGTGTGGCACATAAATGACAAAGTTTTACCCCCCAAAAATGTCGTTTGATGCCTCAAAATGCTCCTGGAAGGTTTCAAACCTCGTTTTGCCAAATTGGGCCTTGCCAGTGAAAACGGTTCCGTGAGTTAATTCCTCCACTTTTCCCACTCCAAATGCATCAACATGGATGACAAACAATATAATGATCCAATTCGGATCACCTCAACAAGAGGATAATCAGGGATCTCAATAATAAAACATCATCTTAGCAAATCAAGAAGCAAAGCATGACATAGCTGCATCATATACCTCCACATTTGAAGATGGACGAAAAATGAAAAGATCAACTACTGAAATGGCCTTCACCACTGGATTCTTGGCAACGAGTGGTGTAAAATCGACTATGAACTTGCTCAATTTTGACACTGGCAAAATCTGGGCCCCGAGGAATTTTTTAGATTCCCCCAAGGATTCCTTTATGAAGATGCTTGGAAAATCTGCGGCTCGGATGAAGATTCTAATCACACCATTGCTTGTGAAATTATATGAAGAATGACTATAAAGTTGACAACATTTTGACATTGGCAAAAATCAGCCTCAAAAAGAATCTTTTAGATTCCACAGGATTCTTCAAATATTTTGTGCTACTAGGCACTTGCATTTCCATTGCTCAGATGGAGATTCTGACTGCACAGTTGGACTCCTGGCGAAAAAGTGTGCAAAAATGACTATAAACATGTCAAATTCTGTCATTGTAAAAAATTACCTCCCAAAGAATATTTTAGACATTAATAGATTCTCCTACATCAAGGTTTCACATCTTTCACTGGACATGGTTCTACCCTGGTCACGGTTTCACACTTCCAAGTTCCGCCTATCCGCCCCAATGTTCCGTCGGTCTCCTCTGTGCATACGAGAAATAGAGAGTTAAATAACAAATGGGAAGCAGATTATCCAAGGTTGGGGGCAGTCAGGGTTCAAACCCCCACCCACCCATATTAGCGTTTTTGTTATAACGCGAATAACACAAGTCTATTTTGTTGGCATGCAATTAACAATTTTGTTTGGGCAACGATTATGTATTAAATGCGTTTCACTATAACCATAACCATACACATCTTTAATGTATTCGTTTAAGATATGGCTCCATAATATGACTTTAGGTATATGGTTATAGCCATTTTTCATATTTTAAAATGTATTATTATTATATATATATATTATATTATATATATTATATTAGGGCAAGGAGCTAATGATGGACTGCCATGTATCAATGGATGATGGACCGCCATGTGGGTCCCACTTGCTGTCTGGGATTCCATTTGGCATGCCATAGGATCCTTTTTTTCCCTGTCTTATCAAACTTTAAAGAGCCATAAGTCGGTCATACTAACTCGAATTTGAGTGTCGTCTGTGCCACCAGAATCGCAATGACGAGCACTACAACTTGGTATATGTTTGACTACATTTTGGAGACTTTGATTTTCGATCTTTTCCCGAACCACTTCCGAATTCTAATAGTGTCTGGAGCCACCTGGATCATTCCTCCCTACTGAGGAGCTTTTGGTCCTTCAAAAGCATGAACATAATATGCAACTGTTGTATACATTATCTGCACCACAAGTGTCCTAACAGGTCACACTTCCTTCTCCTTCACCTTTGTCCTTCGGAGCCATAAGTGATGAGATGACACCTTCATCCTCTACAAACTTGTATTACATCTTTGTAGATTACGTGTTCAATTAAAAGACAAATAATGACCCAAGCATCCCCAAACTTACCAAGAGTTTATAAGACACTCTTTGGTCAAGTTTACATCATAATAGAATTTAGTACCCCGACTATCAATAGAAGGCCAAAACATCATTGTTACTTTAACAAGCGATGGAAAACACATTATCACTTTTACATTTATATCACAAAAAATGATTTACAAAAAGAGGCCATGACAAGCTACTAGATCTAGTAAAACCATCTTTTACTCAACAAAGTGAATCACGATGAATGTGTTGGATTTGCTTGTTGAATATTTGTAGCCACTGGTTTCTTCATGGGCGCTTTGTCTTTCGACACTACTATGGATGGAGCCTCCAACATGTGGCTCTTTGGTGACAACCTCTGTTGCAATGACTACATGAAGTCTTCTTCCTCTAGATATGCTTCCTTCCTTGCTGCGGAGAATCCCTTTCACGCCTCATCCTTTTCCTTGCTGCCATTCTCTTCCATCACTCAGCAACCACATGGTTATGTAAACCACAAAAACTACATGTTTTTCTATGCCATGATTTCTATCAATCATTAACATGCTTGTAATCAAAATGAAATCTAGAATACTGAGACTGTTTATACCTCTCTTGGTTGTCTCTGGTGTGATCATGGTGATGAGAGCTTGCCTTAGCTCTCCCTTTGCTATGTGCAATGCCCTAGGAGGATGGTGATGTGTTCCCACCAGTTTCTTTTTTCAACGGTTTCAACAATGTCTTGGAATCTTCAGACACCTTTGAGCATTCCCCTGCAAATCGAGGTCTTTGCACGAACTCTAATGGCTGAGTCATGCCTTGGCCATTAACAACAAGTCCTCCTCCTTTATACCCCATCGTGGTACGGGGTCTCCTGCCAGTCCCTGAAATGGGTACCTCCACATTTCCAACAGAAATAATAGCATGTGAAGATGAAACTAAAGAATGATCAACATTGTTTACCTCAGCTGTCAATTTTGAAACAGGTGATGATGGCTTCTTTAAGCCTTCATTGATCTTCAACTCCTCCAAGGCATCTTTTGTGGCTTGCAACTGAAGCTGCAATCTTTGCTTCTCCTCTTTCTCTTCTCGTATAAGTCTCTTCAATTCAACATTCTCTACTTGAAGGCTCTGTTTGATCTCCTCATTCAAATGATGAGAAACGATGAAGGCAATGAATGTTCACTTGAGGGGGTAGATGGAGCATCATCCTCTGCTCTTTCTTTCTCCTCTTCCTCTATTCTCTTCTCATAATATTCATACATTATGTCCACCATTTTGGACATCTTTAGGAAGGCCTCGTACATTTCTTTGTCATCCTCCATTGTTGCATGTTCAATCGTTCACACTCATAATTCACATCAGTGATAAGACCACTCTGATACCAAACTTGATCTATATTTCTTCAGTTAACAGAATTAACCAAGATCTTTTACTTTGTGATGCTATCATAATTGCATTTAAAAGAGCATAAAACAACCACATATGCATGCTGGAAAAGAAAGAAATCATCATGGCGACCATCAAATCAAGAACACAACACATTGACAACAGAGTTCACCCAATGTGGGTTACGTATCTAGGTCTGGTGTTAAGAGTGTGGAGGCTGCTTCATTAATGCTGCAAGATGATGATGATGTACATAGTATGTTATTTGTCATTGCAAGATGATGATGATGTACATAGTATGTTATTTGTCATTGCTAGGATGATACCCTCAACCAGAGTGGCATGTCTCTCCATGAGACGTTCTCCCTACAAAAAATCTCACTCAAATGGATTCTCCTCCAACATGATAAGATAATACAATCTCACATAATGTGGCAAATAAGCATCCTTCAATATGAGGATAATCAGAGATCTCAATAATAAAACATATCTCAGCAAATCAAGAAGCAAAGCATGATATAATTGCATCATATACCTCCACTTTTGAAGATGGCCGAAGAATAAAAAGATCAACTGCTGAAATGACCTACACCACTGAATTCTTAGCGACGAGCGATGTAAAATCGACTATGAATTTGTCCAATTTTTACATCGTCAAAATTTGGGCCCCCAAAGATTCTTTTTTAAAGATGCTCGAAAAATTCACTGCGCGGGTGAAGATTCTGAGCAAACCATTGTGCTCTCTGCGAAATTATATGAAGAATGACTATAAAGTTGACAACATTTTGAAACTAGCAAAAATCAACATCCAAGGGAATCTTTTAGATTCCACAAAATTCTTCAAAGACTCTGTGCTACTAAGCACATGCATTTCCACTACTTAGAAGGAGATTCTCACTGCATGGTTAGACTCCCGACGAGAAAAAAATGAAAAATGACTATAAATACGTAAAATTTTGTCACTGTAAAAATTTACCTCCCAAAAAATAATTTAGACATCAATTGATTCCCTTGTGTCAAGGTTCTGCGTCTTTCACTGGGCATGGTTCCACGCTTCCAAATTCCAACTGCATCTTTCACCGGGCATGGTTCCGCGCTTCCAAGTTCCAACTGCATTTTTCACTAGGCACGGTTCCGCGCTTCCAATGGTCCCCTACAGAGATCAAAATTGAACACGTCAGAGCCCTTCAAAGGGTCTCTGGCACGTTAGAGAAGTAGTGAGAAAATTTTACCAGTAAAAAAAAAAAATTAAAATTGATTTTTGTCATTAAAAAAAAAAATTGGAATAATATCTTAAATTTTTTTAAGAAGGGCTGTCAAATTGTCAACCTTTTTTTTAAATTTCATTTTTTCTCAAATTAGAATTTTAAGAATGTTGAATTTGTAAATTTATTTTCATGTTAAAACTTAAATCTCATTTCAAAAACAACAGTTTCCTTTTGAGTTGTTTTTTCTCATTTCAGAAACTCCCATTTCAAAAACAACAGTTTCCTTTTGAGTTGTTTTTTCTAATTGTGCATATGATGCAAGTTCCTATTAATTATTATGTCACAATTACTTTTTTGTACCATTACATTTGGCAGTTTCTGAGTTGCTCCAATTTCAAAAACAATAGTTTCTTTTTGAGTTGTTTTTTCTAATTTTGCATATGATGGAACTTCTTATTAATTGTTATGTCACAATTACCCTTTGATACCATTCCATTTGGTAGTTTCAATTGAAAGCGACTAGATGTCAATATGGGCCATGTATTAGGTCTGTAATTTCATTGGGTTGTGCTTGAAGGCGGCCCAAAGCAAGGTTTGACGATGATTTAAGCTGGAGATGAACATAGATTCATCATTCAGCGAACGCCTGTCAAGCAAAGTTTAAGCACGATTTATGCTTGGAGAGGAGGGCATTCAACAGGCTTCCTAATATATTGGACTTGATTTGTTTGAGGATTCTCAATTCCTGGTATGTTTTCATATTAAAAAAGGAGATATCAAAAACATATACACCTTTGTACACACTTTCGTTGAATCCTAAACCTGTTTAGTATTTTACTGAATTTTTTCATTCATGCAATAAACTTAAATTTGATTGAGCTACTTGTATATTGGTTTGAACGTTCTGGTCACACAAATTTCCTACAAAATTAATCCTTATCTGAACTGGAGGAGGGATATAGGTCTCCTAGCTATCCATTAATCTTATGTGGTTAGATTTCTCAATCACACATGTGTAAGAGTAATGCATTTATTAATGCAGCCTTTGAAATAGAAGTATATTTTTGTTTGTGAAAAAATAAAAAGAAATTTGAAAATAATTTACTATTGTCAATTGAATTGCTCCTTTTTTTATTCTTTTCATAATGGAAATGCTACATGAATGTGTGCCCTTCTAAATGAAATTAAGACCTGCACTTCAAATTTGATCACTAGTTCCCTAGTCTCGTACATGCATACGAGACAAGTGAAATAACAAATAGGAGGCAGATCTTTTAAGGCACATGACTGTTGGTGCGTTGGCTATTATTAGCGATTGGTTGGCGGCAGTTAAGATTCAAACCCTCGACCACCCATGTTAGTGTTTTTGTTATAACACGAATAACCAAAGCCTATTTTGTTGGCATGCCGTTAACAATTTTGTTTGAGCAACGATTATGTATTAAATGCGTTTAGTTATAACCATAACCATACAAATCTTTAATGTATTCGTCTAAGATATAGAGTTATGGTGGTATCATAACCACACTTTTTAAATAAACATACAAATGTTTCGTTTAAGATATGGCTCCAAATATGACTTTAGTGATATGGTTATAATCATTTTTCATATTTAAAACGATTATATATATATTATTATTATTATTTATTTATTATTTTTTAATTTTTCGGGGTAAAGAGCTAATGATAAGTGCTATGTGTTAATGGTTGATGGGCTGTTATGTGGGTTTCAAATGTCTATTGGGATGTCAAGTGTCACACTGTGGGCTTTTCTTTTTCTTTGTCTCGTCAAATTTTAAAGTGTTGTAAGTCGGTCATACAGACTCAGTTTTGGGTGTCGTTTATGCCACCAGAATCGTAATAACGATCAATACAACTTAGTATAGATTTGGCTACATTTTGAAGACCTTGGTTTTCGATCTTTTGCTAACCACTTCTGAATTCTAAACGTGTTTAAAACCCATATTAATACCAACTCATATTTCCATATAAAATTATTCTATCCATGTTAATACCATTTATAGTAAATATTTGTTTAATGTATATATTATATTACTCACACACAACGTTAATGAAGTAAAAGGGGGTAATTTAACCTATATTAATATAATAACTCTATTAATAAACCAACATGAATACTAGAAACAAAAAATAATAGAATTATTATATTATTATATACAAAACATTTTTTTTTTTTTTTTTAAATGATGTTAATCCAACCCACATCAATAGGTCCAACAAGGCTTCCATTTGAGTTTTTCAGTATTCAACGTATTTATAATGTTTGATTCGCAGAACCTAACTTCGATTGACAGTTTTTAATACTCCATGTTTGCCGGTCAATATTGATCTCGCTCTACAAAACTGGATCGCTGAACCGATTCAAATGTATATGCTCAGGTGGCGTCGGTCCACAGAGAAATAACAAATCGATTTTAATGAATTTGTTTTTGAGTTGTTATAGGTGCGAGGATAATCAATGTATATGTTATAACATTGTATATTATATACATGTGAGCATACTTTAATTATATATGTATTGAGATTTATTTTAATATCTTATTTTTTAATATATTATATTTTACATTGATTGAAACATTAATGTATACATATTATATTACATGCATGTATTTTAAATGGCTTAACCTACACATTTAAAATGTCTTTGTTCTTAATGCACTCAGTCTTTTGCAGTTTTGCAATTAACTTTTGGTATCTTTCATAACTCTACTTATATACAATTTGGCATATAAAATGTGAATAGAGACTTGCAAGTTATGGAATGAATTTTAAATTTTGTCATGATCTCACTCATTGATTTTGCAGGTCTTAGTTATTAATGGATTCATGAAGTTGGTTTACAAGAGTCAAATAATTATTTATTTTTCTCATTATAATTTTTTTTGTAAGCTTGGTAGTTCTCAATTTTCTATTAATATTCCATAAACATATAGTCAATGGTTTTCAAAATTCTGCTCGTGGCTTTAACCTTCTCTTGGGAAACCAGGTCTGTTGGCCACCTATCTGCCCAAAATCTAAACAGAGTAATTCTTATCATCCAGGCTACATTGGCTACCTTATCTTCTATATGCTTCATACTTGAAAAGTAAATGCTAATTGACAAAATAACAAAATTTGACTAACTGGACTTCTATTTCATTCATCTAAGGAATCGACTGGGGTCAGGGCTTTCACATTCGACCCAGGTGCTTCACTTTGCATCATTGTCTGGAGTTGCTTTTCAATTCTATTCAAGTAGAGGTTGTTATGATACCACTGCATTTGAACTGACTGAATCTCCTTCATAGATCCTTTAGGCTTGGTTTTGCTTGTCTGTCCTCTTCTGGTTCTTCTCTTTCCTTGTAAGTGGTCATTGCTTTAGCCATGATGTTTTTCATAACCCAATATTGTTGGATGGTCTGCCAAAACAATGTTTGGCAAACTCGGGTATGGTTTGGACCCTAATTATTGTCTCCCATTCTTCTGCCTAAATTTTTTCGTACTCAATGTTGGCATTTAACTCTCTTTCCCATTCAGAAATGACTGCTTTCACTTCAGCCGGGGTTCCTACATAGTAGGCATTGATGAAATTCGGCATACTTTCTTGTCCTATTTTCCTTCCTCTTTTCCTCGAAGGTTTGCTTACTGATGGCTCTATGCCTTTCATTTTTTTCTCCATCTTTCCTGTTTGTCTGTTCCCTTTCCTTCCTTGTTGTTTGCCTTCCTTAGCCATCGTTGTCTGCTCTTTGCTCTTATAGTTCCTGCACTCCTGGATCGGGGCTTGATGAACACTGGCTTGATGCAAATTCTGTTGCGCCGGAGCCTTATGGACATTGGCATTTATGCTATCTATAATGTAAATCAGATTTAAGACATTATAAGTCAGAATAAGGTTATCCCTAGTATACGTATAATGTTTATTATCTAAGTTTTGGCCTTTGTTTTGTCAAATTTCCTTGTATTCATGCTTTGATTTATGGTCTGAGAATTGGCCTTATTCCTTCTTGATTTCCCAACATTCTTCCCCTTAGTTTTAGGTTGAAACTACTCCGATGCAATATATGTCCTCCACTCTATTCCATCTTTGTTGCTCGTTCCTCAGATGACTCTCAAGTGCTCCTCTCTACCCTCGTAGGCTAGAAAGATAAGGAAAGTTCCGCCATCTTCAGGGTTGCTACACCTTGGCAGTCGGTTTCCCCCCTTGACAGAACCCCTCAAGGCCTCCATGAGCCTCAAACATCCTAGGCTACCAACCCTACCCTCGAGCCTCCCAATGGTCTTTCTCTCCTGGCTTTCGCTGCCCCTGACAGCAAGAAATTGCTTTTCAATATCCCACAGATCTAAAGTTCTGTCCCCAAGCTGTGGATTCCTAACCTTCTCCAGGCAATCCCCCGTGGATGCTTTTCCAAATCCAGGTTTTAGCTTTCTCCCCTCCTTGGTCAAAGGGCCGGCTGCTTCCCCAACTTCTACCAGCGAATTCCAGGTCCTGCAGCGACCCTAATCTAAGGTGGTGCGCACAGCTAAGCAAGCCAAAGGTTGCACCAGAGTCTGGTTTTGCGCAAGGCCTCTTGCAGTTCCCTTTGCTTCCCTCCTACCCAATCAAGATAACCTTCCTTAAATACCATAAAAAATTCCTCATACATATACAAAGAAATATGCTCAGGATGACTCTACTTTCTGAGTCAATTTGGCCCAACAATATCCTTCTGCCCCAGGACATTTACACCTTCATACGAGGTTCAATTTTCCCTTCCCCCCCCCGACTGGGATAACTATCAGGCCTACCCCAACCCAGGTTGACAGACCAATAACCCAAGGGATCCTAGAAGCTTCATAACTTCTTTTGACTGGGAAAACCATAACACATAACCAACATTCTTCTACATAATTCATTACTTTTCTTCTCACGATCAAAATTATTCTCAAATTCCATATCATTATTTCCTTATCGACGCAGGGGAAGGCTATAGGCACATACCAGGTTTTGCATGTGAAGGCCGATTGCTGGTTGACGCGCCCCAACTCTCAGGCTTGCTAGCTCCATTTGCTCGTTAAACCTTTGTTTGCTGCACACAAATTCCCTTCAACCTTCCCACCTTTTCCTTTAATTTTCTCTCCCACCTACCCGTCCTCACTACCGAGGTACCTTCCACTTGCTTTGCTCTGTTGATCGCCTCCCTTTCCTTTGCTTGTGGGTCTCAAATTGAGTGCAGACTTACCTTCCATTTATTGTCCGTCATTGTCGCCTTCCCACTTCTGGCTACCCCTACCATCCTATATTTCCCGATTCTCCTCATATGCTTTCCAGCCCTCCTGCCATCTGTCCTGCCTCTCTTACCTCTGCCCGCCATTGCCCACCCCACCCTGATCGAGGGTTCTCTCCTTTTTCCTTATCTATTCTCAAGATTTCCACAAGACTACTCATTTCTTCCATTCGACTTATATTGTCGCATCGTATATCAAGGTTGCTACCAGTTTTTCCACATCCCCAATTAGCTAGGCAATCTGTTCCACGTTCCCCGATCTTCGAACATGTGTCAGAATGATATAGTCTATCCTTTGTATTAGTTTTCCTATATCCTGTACCAACATTGCCATCCTCCAAATTTGGCTTATCTTCTCCCATTTGGTTCCTTGCTGAAGTTTTTACACTATGCCTATAACTAGTATTGAGTCTCCTTCTGCCTCTATCTTTTGGATATTTTCTCTACGAGCTATTTCTAGCCCATGATTTAACGCATAGAGATCTGCTTCGTTGTTACTCGCTATTCCACAATCCATAACATACAACCGAATGGTGTTACCTTGATGGTCTTTGAACACCCCTCCTAAACCTCCTGCCCCCAGATTCCCTTTAGCTTCACCATTGAAGTTTAGTTTTATGAGCTCTACTAGGGGAAACACAAAAAGGATTGGGGAATCATAGGGAGTAGGTTTATGTTTCCATGAATTATCCATCAACATGCTTGGGTTCAGGATTAACCTTTCCATTATACAACGTTCCCGTGGAGTGGATTCCCAATCATATGGGTACCGGTTCTCAACAAGAATTGTGTATTGAATGTTCTGAACTATCATTCCCCATAACTGTACTATTGTTCTTTTTCCCCTTTAAAAATTATCCGGTTCCTTTCCTTCCACACTGCCCATAGCAAGAATCCAAGGGATATTTTCCAGGCCCAGTTCAAGATGGGATTATGGTATGGCTTCTTTCACTATTTTTCTGTTGTTGTTTTCGTGCTTGATTGATCCCTGTCCCTATGGCCAAATACCTGTTCGTGATGTTGCCATAGAACTTCACTGTAACTGCAAGCATTTAGTAGGTGTTCTATCGATTTCGTTTGTCTTTCACACATGTAGCAGACCGATGGACCCTACATTCCCCTTACCTGTAGTAGATCCCATGTTAGTGCTCTGTCATGCAGGACAATTCATAGGAAGAAGGCTGTTTTGGGACACAATTTGTCCTTACAGATTCTTTCCCATATGGGTAACCCTTGTTGTTGTCGGTGTGCTTCTTGCAGATAATATCCTTCTTGGATGGTGAACATCCCTTTTATTATATATCCCCACCTTATTATGTCTGATCCTTCTGTTATCACTATTCTTCGGGACTCCATCTCCTTCTCGTAGGTTTCCCATTTGATTGAATCTGGTTCTCCAAGCCAATCTTGTTTCCTCTTCCATTTTCTCCATTGTTCCCCTGTATCCATTTCCCAATAGTTTTTCACTAGTTGATTTGATGGGTTGTTTGTATATAGGAATATGTCTGCTAGGTCTGTCATACTAAATACATTCTCTCTCTGCTGCCATGCCTCTTGCTAGAATACAGTTTTGTCTCCTCCTCTGATTTCTCAGAGGCTACGATTTCTTATTAGTTCTCTATTTTTTGATGCCAAATTCTATATAACCGACCACTTTATATTTTCCTGGACTCGTAATCTTCCATCTATTGATCTTGGCATTCCGTATTTTCTCCCCCATATTTATTTCCATAGGTTTTTTCCCCCTTGAATCCATCTCCACCATAACTTAGCCCCCATTACCTGGTTTAGTATATACAGGTCCCGGTGTCTCGACCCACCCACCTTGTTTGGTTTACTTAGCCAGTTCCAAGATAGCAATGCCCATTTTTTACTGTGTGTGGCCTTTCCACATGAATTTCTTGAAGATATTGATCATTCCATTGCATACGATTTTAAGGACAACTTGGCTTGATAATTAGTATATCAGGATTAACAGAAGCATTACTTTTAGTAGTATGGCTCTGCTCGCCATATTTAAAGTCATGAATGTATAGTTCTGAAGCCGGCCTTGGATTTTTTCTAGAAGTGCTTTACAATTTTCCACTCTGATCGGGTGTATACTTAGCGGGATCCCCAGATATTTTGAGCGGAGGTTTCCTATATGAATGCCCATTGTTCTTGCCAGGAAAGCTTGGGATTGGGTTGTTGTATTAAAGAAGAAGATATTCGATTTCTCTTTGTTGATCTGTGTTCCCGAAGCATTTATGAAATCATGCAAGATGTTTATTAGGACTCTAGCTTCATTGAGAGCTACTTGCCGAAACATCATTATGTCATAAACTATTGATGTATTAATGGCATGTCATTTCCCCACATTCGCAGGCCTTTAAATTGACTTCCTTGCACCTTTGCTTTAACATATCTTCCTAATCCTTCAACTACCATTATGAACAAGAAAGGGGACATCGAGTCTGCTTGCCTTAGCCCCCTTGTTGCATTAAGTGCCTCAGCCGGAGCTCCATTAAGGAGGATTGAAAACATAGGGGTTGATATCATAGAATAGATCTAGTTTATCCATATGGGATCAAAGGAAAAGGCTTCCAGGATTCCTTGGAGATATGACCAGTGTAATGGTCATATTCTTTTGATAGATCTAGTTTTATCATCATTCCTTTAGCTTTTAGGTTCTTTAGGGAGTGAATTGCCTCTTGAGTTGTGACTATCCCATCCATAATTTGCCTTCCTTTTACAAAACTAGTATGCTCTTGTGAGATTAAGCCTAGGAGGATCAGTTTGAGGCGATTTACCATTATTGTAGACAAAATTTTGTATATTACATTGCATAAAGATATAGGTATAAACCTCTAAGGCTCTTCCGAATGGTTTGTTTTGGGGATAAGATCTAGGAAAATGGAATTCAAGGCCGGGTGCATCCTTTTAGTTTGTCTTGACTCCTCCACTACTGCTAAGATATCTTCTCCTAAAATCGGTCAGGTTGCCTGGAAAAATTCTGCTGTGAAGCCATCTGGGCTTGGGGCTTTATTCTTTGCTAGTCCTTTAATCACTTCTTCCACCTCACTCATAGCTATTTCCCTCATTAGAGCTAGGTTCTGATCCCTACTGACCAACTGAGGGATATGCCTAGTAATCTTGTTTATATCTTTAGTCTTATCTGGATTAGGTTCTGTCAATATGTTTT
>APFE031680991.1:134038-170568 GCA_000404065.3 Pinus taeda
TGCAATGGTGTGAGATGCATGAAGATGTTGCAGTAGCGCAGATGTCAGAGAGGGAGCACTTGTCAGCAACAGGTAGAGCTTCAGCATCAGAGGATGTTTCTAGCCCAACAGGGAGGTCAGTTGGGAGGTGCAGTGCGGATGCAATGCCGGGAGATACAACCAGCAGCAGCACGGATGCAATCAGATATCAAGGTGACAGAGGCTAGAGCAGTCAGATACTGAAGAGCACAGAGATGCAGAGTTTTCAGTCGATAGAGGCAATAGCAGTCAGAGACTTTGATGATAGAGCAAGTGGACCGGCCAGATGTGTTGCATGCAGAACATTCTAGAGTTACAGGATCGGCTTTGAGAGGAAGCCTTTCTTGTTGAGAGGGAGTGTTGAAAAGTGTGCAACAAGAAATGCTTGTTGAGAATGCAACAAGATGATGGAGCTTAGTGGAAAGGAATCGCCTTCACTAAGTGGTCCCGCAGGCAAGTTTTGGCGCAAAGTCTATTTTTAGACATATGGATCATGTCTATGAGTTGCAGGATGTTGTTTATGGATGATTGGTCATGTCGGGAAAAATAGATGGACTTCTATTTTTGGATCATAGCAGGAGTGATCAGAGTCTATTTTTAGACTACTAGTCAAAAATAGAAAAGTCAAATATTATTGTCTCATAATAATATTTAGACTACAAACTTTATCTTATCCTCTTGGAGCACTTCAGTTGGAGATACAGATGTGGCACATGCAACTTCCTGAAGGAATCATGTGGTTACCTATGGGTTGACTGAGCTATTGCATGAAGGACTTCAGTTACAACTCAAGTGGTTGAGTTCTGTGGAGTTAGATGAGCAGATAATGGAGTTGTGTTCAGTTTGACTTAGTTGAACTAGTTGTATTTAGTCTAACTGGCCAATAGACTAAGTGATGAGTTGTGTGAATTAGTTATTAATTAATTCACTAATTATTAACTCATAATGCAACTGAAGAATATGTCAGTTAACTCAGTGTATGGACAGTTCAGTGGAGACAAGTGTTAGAGGTTGAGATTGCTATCAGTTGTGACTATAGTTGTGCATGAGATCTTGCACAATCAATGGATTGAGTATGCCCATGAGAATTGCGCAGTATGTGTCCAGTATTATAGCCTGTGCTCATGTGATTTCTAGTGTGAGTGATTTTCCAAGGTAAATAGAACTTGGAACGAGTTTGGATTCATTCATTCATTCTCATGTAGGTATTGTGCAGTGGAGGTAGGCAAGCAACGGAGGAGATTTGGAGATCAGATCTGAGCTGTATTGTGTGTAACAGGTGGAGATAGTGCTGGATAGTTGTGAGGAGTATTGTACTATGTATTGTTACATGTTCTCAATCAATATAATATACAGATAGTTGGGGTTTTTAGCGAGATGCTTTCCCCGGGGAACTACTGCGTTGATATGTGTGATTGATGCTTCTATATGCGCATGTTATTATTTCTTCTTCTGTAAATTGATGATCAACGTAGAGGAGGTTATGTATTATGCATGTATTCCACAATAGTGTATAATCAAGATAATCCCTGTGAATATGTGTCATATTATTCAAAATTTCTACAGGGTGTTATTTTCCCAAGAGTTCATCGTTACCTTGAGCCGAGGTTGATGGCGGTTAACAGAGAGATGATAGCTCTTACTTGAGGTGCATTTATGGCGATGGTTAATGCCATTTTTGGACCACTATGTTGCCTTGCGGGAGACCATGTGATCTCGCCACACGCCAACCCAGTTGGCAGCCACCTCATCGTCCTCCTTTGTCACCCGCATCCGGGAGTGAAGTTGTAGAATATTGATGATTAAAAGATAGGTTAATTTGGTTATGATTCTAGCTTGTGGATCCACTATAAAATATTATTCAAAATGGTCCACAACATTTTGAAGAAGGAGGTGTGTGCCTCCATTGAGGTTGGTGCCTCAAATAGGTTCAAGCCTATGTCAAGTTGGTGCTTTCATTTCATTGAGGTTGGTGCCTCAATTAGGTTGTATCCTAATACAAGGCCGTGCCTACACATTTTAGGGGTTGGTGCCTACAAATTTATTTTTGGGAGTTGGTACCTCTAACAGGTTGGTCCTTGCAAATCTATGTGATCAAAACCGAAGAAGATAAAAAGAATTTAAAGAATTTGTGGTTTTCTCTTGCAAGGGTTTCCACACACATCTAATGTTCTCTTATGATGATGTGAGGATTTTCTTTAATGATACATGCTTATGTTTTGGTTTTGATTGATTACTAAATTGTTTAAATTAATGAAAATTGGCCCTTACGCTGATTCACCTCCCCTCTCAACGTAATCCTTAGTCTAAAATATTTATTAAAACTATGAGTAAAATCTAACTAATATATAATATATGTTAACTAATTAATACTACATATAATTACCCATTTTGATTGGGAGCAGACCTTGTCAATACTAGAGACAAGATTAAATATTTACTATGGAATAAGAATAAATAATTCGTTCACTCACTAGTCTGTTATGTGCAAAAACATATATCATTTTTTTTTCCTAGACAAATATTTATTTGAAAAATACAATATTGCTTACTAATATCCAAGAATTACATTAATTGGAACACTAATCCTTCCATGAAAAATAAGTTCACATGGAAAAATATTGAAGAACAACATGAATGTATCTCACATAAATATAAAAATACCATTCATTATTCAACCAATAAAAATTGCTTCGAAATCTATCAACTTTATATACAAGTTTGAATCAAAGTCTTCAAGACTTTTTTGAAAAAATTCTAACCAACATCCTTCTCTTTCTCTCGACAAAAATATACAAGAAGATTGCAAGAATATTACAACCTTTACTCCTATCTTGATACAAATAGACAAGCATAATCTGAGAGATTCCAACCTTCTGGCAAGAACATCCATCCCCTTCTTTATATAAAGAGCCTCCTTTAAACTCTCTTTGACTACATTACAACCAATCTCCTCCTTCCTTCTATTTCGTCCTTGGTTACAACTGCTTCTATTTTCCAACTCATGCTTTGTATATATATATATATATTATATATATAATATATATATAATTACATTGTCGGAAAAAATATACTAAAACAAGTACAAAATTTTCTCCACCAATAGAATTGTCACAAGATTTCTTCATTTCCTTATAAATATACTTCTGTTGTAAAACACATTTAAAATTGATATACACATGAATTCATTTGATTGATTGACGCAAACACGTATATGACTTGGCACTCCTAATGTGGTCTAATTGACACATACATGTATATGACATGGTGCTCCTAGTTTAGATTGATTGGCATAGACGTCTGACTTATCTTATCCATTTGGTTCAATTGACACAAATGTATGACTTGGCTCTTTGTTTGATTGGCCCATATGTATGAATTTTCTCTCCATTTGATTAGCCCATACACATGGCCTGGCTCTCCATTTGATTGGTGCAGACATATGACTTGTCTCTCCTTTTGATTGGTGTAGATGCATGACTTGGCTCTCTATTTGATTGGTGTAGACATATGACTTGGCTCTTCGTTTGATTGACACAGACACATATATGACTTGGTTCGTCTAAGTGGTTTGATTGGCATAGATGTATGACTTGGCTTGTTTGATTGGTTTGATTGGTGTAGACGTATGATCTGGCTCTTCGTTTAGTTTGGTGCAGACATATATTATTCGGCTAGTCCGTGTGAGTTGGTTGGCGTAGATGTGTGACTTGGCGATGTATATAATTTGGAAAAGAACATGACATGAATCTTCTTGATTGGCATATGAGTATGACCTAGCTGGCACAATAAGCAGGATTGATGCATGGCATGGATCTCCGAGGTATGCAATGATGTGAATATTCATTGGGGAATTTGAGTGAGGATCATGGTAGCACAATGGGTGAAGCATGTTGTGATACCCCAGGAGGTCAATAGTTTGAGTTTGGATGGGTAGGTCACATTTATTAATTTCTCCCACTATAGCTCATTTTGTTGAAAAATTAAGTTGACTAGAGCTGTGCATTTTGTACAATGACAACCAAAAGAGTGCAATTTGTAGGAAGCAAACTAGAATGGTGCAATTTGAACAACAATGAATTCTTATAATGTTTATGTGGGTTAATTTGAGAATAAAGGGTCATGGTTATTGTCAATATGAACTTCTAAACATGTTTTTGAGATGATGAAGTTGCAAAATATTGATGATTAAAAAATATGCTAATTTGGTTATGATTCTAGCTTGTGGATTCACTTTGAAATATTGTTCAAAATGGTCCACAACAATTTAAAGGAGGTGGGTGCCTCAATTAGGTTGAAGCCTACATCAAGTCAGTGCTTGCATTTCATCGAGGTTGGTGCCTCAATTAGGTTGTAGCCTATTGCAATTTGATGCATGCAAATTTTGGGGGTTAGTGCTTACAAATTTATTTTTGGGGGTTGGTTCCTCTAGCAAGTTGGTCACTACAAATATATGTAATCAAATCCTCCACACCTCCTTCGTCCTATGTTTTCTTCTCCTTTTGCATCCCGATCCTGTCTCCTGAGATTACTCCTTGGCCATCCCCCAACTCACTCTAAGTGCACAAGGGGATTAGCCACTCATGGCATCCAATTCCATATTCAGAACACCTTTGTCGCATAGTAGCATCTTCACAGACATCAATAATGCTAAGATAAATTGTTCCTATGGGCCTCCCAAGATTTTTTGTTCAACACTCGTGTATGAGATAATGGATTTAATTGAAAACTTGGTGATGTATCCTCCAATAACGCTCAAATCAATAGCCCAACTGATTTGGTTATCTACCAAATAAAGTCTTTGAACTCACATAGGTGCCCAATCTCTAGGTTCCTCCAATCTCCAATGCATGTTATGATCATTAAGACTTATAATTCACCTTGAAAGCTGCTACGGAAATTTACAAAAGAAGATTTCATAAAGATATTCTATAAACAAACACATCTCCAATTTTTTAGCCGCAAATTCATCCAGCTTGGTTTCGAACCACCTATCAATTTCTTTTTTGGTAGGATACCACATCTCCTTCACTCCTGAATCCTGGTCCCAACAACAGAACCATTTGCCAGTGCTTTTAGCAGTTTTCGACTCGGGTTATTGTGCACAGTGCACCTAACAAAATCCTAATCAGAACTAGCCCTAGTGGAAACACCTGTGGGAAAGGTGAGGTCTCATCCAAGGCACCTAAGGGGGGCTGCAAGAACCAGGTTTCTGTAGCTAATAAGGGGATGGGGGTTCAGTTTGTTCCATTTTTACTTCACACTTAGCCTCCCAATTCCACACTAAATGCATTCATGGACATTTTAGGTAATTACAACATATCATCATCAACATAAAATTAAAAGAAGGGTTTCACTAGACGTTCATAAAAAATTGTTAACTCATTCATTTACACATCTCCTAAGTAAACATTGCTATTAAAAGAAAGCACCAGTCACATGCAAGAACAATGGTTATATGCAAAACTTCACCCTCTAGTTTCAATTATCAAGAAAAGGTTCCAAGCGCATTACTTTTATTATTATTATTATTAGAGGTTCCTTTGGCTCACTAGCCTATCTTTTCATCACTTACTTACAGAGTTTCAAGCTTACAAACTTTCATAGGTACAAAGTATCTCTATTTCCCATGTCTTAGTTAGCTAACCAATAAAAACCCTAAATAAAACCCCTACGAAATAGCTCAAAGCTAAAATCCAAATAGCCCAAAAAATCCCCAAGAAAAGAAATCTCTATCCCAGTCGGCTTCTGCCAATTTACACAAAATTAGATTCATGCATTTACCATGGGCCATAACCTAGTAAAAACCCCAATTACTAGTAGATGAATATGGTGTTACCAAAAATTACCTTGACCCACGATTGTGGGTAGAAGATGTTTTTTTCAATCGGGCATTTTCTTGCCTAACTTCTCTTCCATGTTCATGTTATTTATGACTGTGTGATTCTCCACTTATGCACTGCTATTGCACACTTTTCCCTATTTGCGTGAAGATCCAATGCATTGTTTTCTACCTCCTCTATTTATGCGCGCAACCAAAACTACAAAACTTGTTTCCAACGGTCTAAATTTATTGACAGCATGTATGTGTTTATGGTGATGGATGTCGCCAACGACTAGGGGGTCTCCCTAATGTGAATTCCCAATTAGACCTCACATTGTTTAGTATAGGAGCCCCATCTGGTAAGTAGGACTAGCAGCTAATCCTAAGCCCCAGGATTAGGGTTCACCTCATCCCTACTTTCTAGGAATTTCCGACAATTTTCTTCACCTTGCGTTTGTCATGTTGGCATATGTAATTCATCACTAGTACCTTAGCATGTATAATTATCTGGTAATGCTATCTTGAACTAGGGTTTATCTTTTATCTTCCTTTTTTTTTAAATATTGAATAACATTTATTATTATATATATTTTATATTATTAAAATTAGTAATATATAATTATATTAAAAAATTTACCATATAATAAACTATATAGTAATACTTCTAATTATATAGTATATATATATATATATAATATATATCTATATATCTATATGATATATATATATATATATATATATATATATATATATATATATATTATATATATATATATATAGAACGATGCGATGATTGGTAGAGACACAAGAAGGTGGAATCAAGCAAACAACGTATCGAACAACCGACATCACCGTTGACCTTTGGACTGGTGCTTGACAACAATGGGTTGGATAACAGACTGTTTGAGTAGCAGCTTAGACGGGTGAGTGGGTAGAATGCAGTGTCAAAAATTGAGTGAACGGAACTTGTCAAAAAGGAAAATGGCGACATGGTTGACGAAGTTTGATTGTGTTGGGACAGACCTGCATTGAAGGAGACAGAAGATTGGGGGATGTTTGTAGAACTGATCCAAAAAGTGGGAACGTTGTGATGATGAGCAAAGAGCGAGAGGGGCAATGGTCGCGACAGTATGAATGGAACAAGAACATTATTTCATTTGAATTCTAAAATTCGAGTGACAGTTGAAGGCTGAGTGTTTTTGCACTATCTCGCTTTTCCCTAGGGCTGTAAGTGGAGTCTGGAGAAAAGAGAGGGGGATCTGCCCATGCATTGTCTTCCCAACCCCATCGTTGTAGTATTTCTCTCGCCCACGCACAAGAGTAGGGGGTGCTACTTGCATGATATGGGGAACTATTGTTGGTCCCCTAACGGGCATAGGTATAGAATGGGGAATTTTGATTGGTGTGTGCGAGTAATTTGTCAAGTATGGTCCGCACAACCCTGCTTGCAAAACAACCACTGTGTTATTCATCACAGGATCCCTATAGCTCCTTATTTGCAATGAACGCGGTGATGTTTGGAGGTTGGTCGACTGATGCAATGAATAGGCCAGAAAAAGGTTGACATACACGGAGGAACAACACATTGAGGATGGTGGAAAGATAAAATTCGCTGATTGACGTTGGATTATTTTAGCCTCGTGGTGGATTGCAAGAGGGCCATGAAAAAATAGAGCGTCACATGATTCTTGATCATGTGCATGTTCGAGAGCCTCTACCACAAATTCGATAATTTGGGTGGATTCTCTTTCACAATGAAATCCCTTGTGCTTGGTCATATTATGAAGATCTTCATCATTATAGAACTTCAATTTTTCATTATTGAGGTCCTTTGTCATGTTAATTTTAATTGAAGACACATCCCTTTTAGGAGCATTAAGTAAAGTGTGCTTTGATCCTTGATTATCAGATTGTCCCACAACTGAATTCATAGCCCTTTCATCCTTGTGAACATTTTGACTAGTATGGATGGAATTCTGATAGTCTTTATTAAAAGATTATGGAATTTGTGACGCTAGAACAAAAGGTGAAGGGTTTGATGGCAGTTGGCCCTACTGATTTGTAGGCTGTTGTTTTTTTTTCCCTCAGTTTAGTTGGTAACCTTGGTTTTGGTGTTGCTTTCTTTGATTGTTTTGACTTTGCCTGAAACTGTTGGTGATCACCCATTGAGGGTTTTTGATTCTTCTGAGCCATTGAGGGTTTCTTTGATGGCCAATTAAGGGCAATCTAGGATTATTAGTAGACTCATCATTATCAAATTCAATGTCATTATAGTCATTCCGAACAAAATCTTCTTCTCCTGATTCACCTTGTTTCGTTTCTTCACCGACGCTATCATCTTCCTTATTACCGGTTTCCTTTAGACGTGCTGTAACTTCTGCATATGATTTTTCCCATTGCTGAAGTTTTTCTTGAATTTTACGAAACTTTTCAATGAATTAAGGGCGAAAACTTAATGACATATTGTGCGGTGAACAACATTCAAGGACTCACATGGTTATATTGTGCGGCATGGCTCTCATACCATTTAAGCAACAAAACTTATGGCTTGTTGATTTTTAATGTAAAAATACGCAAGATATATATATATATTAGTATAATATATATATATATATATATATATATATATATATTAATATATATACTTATATATTATAATGATGATGAAAGTTCCAATGAGGCCCTACTTAATATGCTTAGGCAGGTGTTTCTTTTCATTACTGGGCATGTCTTTTAGACATGCCTTTTCACTTAAATTAATGACTACTTAACATAATCATTATTCTGATTATTAAATATTTACATTTTTTATTTATTTTATTTGTTATGAATTATATTCATAACAAATGGTCACTATCAATTTTTAAGGGGTTCGTATTCTTTTCACTACATTTTAAAAGTGATATGTTGCCTTGGTATCCCTTCATTTCAGTGTCTATTCATGGTCTTCTTCAATACATGGCTTGAAATCCTTTCCAAGGTACTTGGCTTTGTCTATTTGCTACACCCACCTTGCATGCTTCCAACACTTGTTATCATGCTATTATTTTATATTGCCTTTGTATTCTTGCAATGCGTTCCTGTTTGCGCGCATTGTATGATATGATAAAGCCTTCATGTATTTGTTTTGTTGTTACCAAAATGAATGGGAAAAAGCACTTATATGTTTGACATAGGATACATGTATTTTGTCATTGCATCATGCTAACAACATTTAGCCTACCCTTTTAATTTTGCCAACATCCCTTTGAATTGTCTTGATGCATAAAGCTTGACCCACTCTTACATACAACTCTACGCCACAATTATTTTGTGTATCTTTGCACTCCATAGCCAAATATATGTACAAAACAATTTAACTAAGGAGAAGAAATCGTAGTCACTATACGAAATCTATGCTTTAGGCACTGCTCAAAATAAGAAACATGGGAAAGCCCCTCATTATAATTTCCTTAGGTACATGGGAGCTAGTCTCATTTCTTTCGTTCCTTACCAAATTTGAGAGTAAACATAAGTCACATGTCCAAGGGTTAGGGGAGGTCACATTATAGGAAATTGATGACCTAAAAATGATCGGAATTTGGATCCTTAAACTCTCTTAAAGCTACCCGAACTCTGTAAAAACACATACCGAAGTTTAAAGTCTTGTGGATGTCGAAGCCTATCAAAAATAACCTTTGAACAATGACAATTGCAGCCAGCATGGAGCAACGAGGACCTTCGGTCAAAGTACGCTGACCAAGGCCCATGGAGACCGCGAAGTGGCACAAACTAGTAATCGGGAAATCCAGATCAGGAAACGAAGGTCATTTCTGATGCACGATTAGTGAACCCCTCAAGAAGGAAAAGCCCTGAGCACACGGTCATAAGGGAACCCGAAAATCGTGGGAAAAGTGATGAAATGACATGCGGGTCCCGCACTCCAAAACTGGGGTCCAAAACCGGCGACATATCAGAGGCATTTCAGGTGGTAAGTGGGTTTGTCAGAAGACCCAACAATGCCATACAGTGAATGACGCGTGTTCGGCGGATGAGAGAGAAAAACACTCTCATCGTAGGCTAACGTCTGAGCAAGTCATCTGTGTGATAAGAGCAATAACTGTAGGATCTGGAGGCCCCAGATCTAATGGCGGAGATTGCACCCGATGGGAGACTGGATTTGGAGGGAGAAATAAGCTTCGACACATAAAGGTTTGAAGTCCAACGTGGACGATGAGTTGGCAGAGATTCGTGTTTCGCGGGAATTTTTGGAGTAAATGGAAGTAACAACCGTTTCAAATAATCAAGTGTTTTCGGTGAACCTGACACTTATCTGTTATGGAAAAGATGGTCATTTCCCTGTGAGATGTGATGCAGTGACTGTAACAACCGAACGAAGGGATTCAAACGGACAGAGGCATGGAACGAGAGAGCTGAAAGCAGAGACGAACCGACAGTAGAATAGAGCAAAGAGTGAACAGCGAGAAAATGCTGAATGCACAGAGAGTCTGGGGAGTCACTCGGAGGTCGAGTGAAAAGCTAGAGAGCTCAATTGACAACAACATATTGTTGTTGAAATTGCTTGGAGTTCGAGCGATTCACAGAGGCATGAAAAGGCCGAGAGAAAGGGCTTAGAGAAGCCAAAGCAGGGAGCTGCAAGCCACAGCCAGAGCAAGAGCCAAAACGAGCGCCAAAAGTGAGAGCTGAGAGCCAGAACTAGAGCTCGAGCCACAGAGCCAGAGCTAGAGTCAGAGCAAGAGCCAGAGCCAGAGCTAGAAAGCCAAAGAGCTCCAAGAGCCAAGGGATAAGATGGTGTTCTAAGCCCAATGTTCCTGTATAAAACATTGGAGTTAAGTGTAGCACTTGTAAAAGAATTGAAGCCACAATCCCAGAGAGCCTAATCGAGTTGACTAGAGCTCAAGGAGATGTAGCCCAAGATATCAAGGTGAACTCCATATTATATTGTTGTGTTATGTGTTTGTTTTATTGCTGCTTTAACTACTGTTATACACATTTATATATTAGTTTAAGTACCTTCCCATATCAGCACAAACAACAGATCAACTGAAAAAAATACAAGCATACACTTATATTTTCAAGCATTTCTTAATTCTGCATTGGGTAATCATTAAGACTTGGGAAAATTTGAAGCTTTGGAAGTGGGAGAGGTTTTTGTAAGTTAGACAAGAAGCCTAAGAGCCCCATTTTCAGATCAGGTGGTATCGAAGCTTAATATTGATTAACCCCACCTTCAAATAAGGTTGTAACAGAATGCTTGATTGACAGGTGTTTTGATAGTCAAAGATTGATTGCCTCATTGATTGTATGCTTGGTTGTAGACTGACTATTGCTTGAGTTTGCAGAGGTGAAGGGAAAGCTATTGATAGCTCATTCCAGGAAGGACAAGAAAGAAGAGGAGTTGAAGGCATTCTTCTATCCCAAAGGACCTCAAGGCAATCCTTGAAGCACAAAAGGTTGTTGCAAGAGGCTACTGGATAAGCTCTTTAATAATCTTGTTTGAAGTTCTTTTAAAATGACAACTTCTACAAGTGAGTTCTCAAATTCTTCTTGCTCCCGAAGTTCCGTTAATGGAGACATGAAGCAAGATTTGTCCACCATGATGGATATGGTGAGAGAAATGTATGAGGATGGAAGGAAGAGCAACATACTTAGTGAGCAGCTAAATTCCGTGAAGGAAGAGAAGCAGATGCTTTTTGGCAAATTGCAAGAAATGGAGAGGCAACTTCATGTTGCAAATATGAACTTGAAAAGGATGCATGAGTTGGAGTCACAACTCTTTGTTGCAAAAGAAGCGTTGGCCAAGTTTCAGCTTGAATAAGAGGTAAACCATTTTTGTTGTCTTCAAATTCTTCTAAGAATGCGTATATTGGTTCTTTTGAAAACATACCAAAGGCATAGGTTCCAAGCTAATGTCCAAGATGGGCTATGAGGGAAAAGGATTGGGCAAACATGCACAAGGTATTGTCGAGCCAATAATGGTTGAGGAAAGGCCTAAGTATTTGGGTCTTGGCTATGGATAGTCTTATGGAGAGAATTCCAAAGCTACCATGAAGACCATTGAAACAGTTCCAAAAAGGAGTTTCATTGCAGGTCCTCTAACTCATAAGTGCGAGGATTGTATTCGGGAGGAATGCAATAGCTCGAAACATCATTCGCATGATGCAAGTGTTTAGAAGCACATACTTGAACTAGAGGGTTGTGGAAACTCTGACAACCTTGAAGAAAGTGATAGTGTTCCAAAGGGAGCTACTTCTTCATTTGCCTCACCTCCTCATGAAGGAAATAAAGGTGAAAGAGGTAGGTACAAATCTGGTTCTAGACACATTCCTTTTGATTTTGTAAAGCATAGAAAAATAATTGCATGTTCCTTTTGTGGTTTAGATAACCATTATGTTTCTAGATGTTGGAAGAGGATGGCCACATACAGGAAACTTTTGAAGGGAAAAAGGCAAGCAGCCAAAGGTCCACATGACAAGGCAAATCATGCTGTCAAAAGGATGCACATGTGTTGCACTTACTACCATATGTAAGGGCATCTTACTAAAAGGTGTTGGACTTTGAATCCAGCATTGCCTCCACAAAAGTTGAAGGAGAAGGTGGAAAAAGAAAATGGCAGGGATGGAAATAAAGATTCCATGATTGATGTGGTTCAGGATGATTCACATATTGATGCCGATGTGCAAACAAAGGAGGGACCTTTGAAATGGATTGGTAATAAATGGTTAGAATTCTTATCTAATTAAGGTTGCATGTCTAGTGATGCATCTGTTTGCATTTATTTGTGGAATAAATGCAAGTTGCACGATCTTACCAAAATGGTAAATAGAAAGATGTTGAGTAGGAAATTCACTTTATTGTTGCAACAGTATGTTCATTTCAGCATCGAAAGTACAGTGTACTTAAGCGAAAGTTGAAAGATGGAATGCATGCATGAGCATGAGATGCATGTGATGCTGGCTTGGGAGAAATTAACTTGTTTCCTAAAATGGAGATAAGGATGAAGTGTTTCATCTTTTGTAAAAGAATCCTAAAGGTCTTTTTCCTACATGCTTGACTTGAAGGGTCATTTGTTGTAAAGGCATGTTTTATTGGCTTGTTATCTAGCTAATCATTTGTATGCAGACATAAGACATGGAAGGGTTCACAAGATGTGAAATCTATTTCTTTGTTGAAGAAGGAGTTAGCCCATGCAATTGTTGTTTGTATGCATGCTATTGTTAACAATTGTTATTGATAGCTTTTCAAATAGGTACAAATGAAAGTTTTGTGGATCAGATGTACTTCACATTTGTTTGAGCCACCTTGGATCAAGGATCAAGGTAAAGAAGCTCAAATCGCCTTCTGTAAACTTCATAGTAGAAGTTCTGCATGAAGTCAAGGAGGAAAACAATCCTTCCCAAAATGACCAACCCATCCAAGAAGGGAAGTGGTTAAAGATTTTGGCTCAGAGGCACTATGCGAAGGCAAGTGTAGGGAGGCTGAAAGAAGAGGGTGTTGTTACTCTCATTTACTGCTCAGATCAATATATCAGTCTTTTGGTGGACCAAAAGTTCTTTTATTGGGAAGGCGTGATCCGAATTTGGATCCTTAAACTCTCTTAAAGCTACCCAAACTCTGTGAAAACTCATACCGAAGTTTAAAGTCTTGTGGATGTCGAAGCCTATCAGAAATAACCTCTGAACAACGACAATTGTAGCTAGCACAGAGCAACGAGGACCTTCGGTCAAAGTACGCTGACCGAGGCTCATGGAGACTACGCAGTGGCACAAACTAGCAATTGGGAAATCCAGATCAGGAAACGGAGGCTGTTTCTGGGCAAAACTCCTCGAGAAGGAAAAGCCCAAGCAAACAGTCACAAGGGAACTCGAAAACCATGGGAAAAGTGTTGAAACAATAGGCGGGTCTTGTGCTCCAAAACCAGTGGAATATCAGAGGCGTTTCAGGCAGTAAGCGGGTTTGTCAAAGGACCCAGCGATGCCATACAGTGAATGATGCGTGTCCGGCGGATGAGAGAGAAAATCGCTCTCATCACGGGCTAACATCCGAGCAAGTCATCCATGTGATAAGAGCAATAACCGTAGGATCTGGAAGCCCCAGATCTAACGACCGATATTGCACCTGATGGGAGACTAGATTTGGAGGGAGAAATAAGCTTCGACACATAAAGGTTTGAAGTCCGACGTGGACGATGAGTTGGCAGAGATTCGTGTTTCGCGGGCATTCTTGGAGTAAATGGAAATAATAGCCGTTTAAACGATCGAGTGTTTCCGGTGAACTTGAGACTTATCCGTTACAGAACAGGTGGTCGTTTCCCTGTGAGGTGTGATGCAGTGACTATAACAGCCGAACGAAGGGATTCAAATGGACAGAGGTAGGGAACGATAGAGCTGAAAGCAAAGACGAACCAACAATAGAAGAGAGCAAAGAGCAAACAACGAGAAAACACTTAATGCGCAGAGAGTTTGGGGAGTCACTCGGAGGTCGAGTGAAAAGCCAGAGAGCTCAATTGACAACAACATATTGTTGTTGAAATTGCTTGGAGGTCGAGCGATTCACGGAGGCATGAAAAGGCCAAGAGAAAGGGCTTAGAGAAGCCAGAGAAGGAAGCCACGAGCCACATCCAGAGCAAGAGCTAGAGCAAGCGCTAGAAGCGAGAGCTGAGAGCCAGAACCAGAGCCTGAGCCACAGAGCCAGAGCTAAAGTCGGAGCCACAACTAGAGCAAGAGCCAGAGCCAGAGCCAAGAGCCAGAGCTAGAAAGCCGAAGAGCTCCAAGAACCAAGGAATAATATGGTGTTCTAAGCCCAATGTTCCTGAATAAAACATTGGAGTTAAGTGTAGCACTTGTAAAAGAATTGAAGCCACAATCCCAGAGAGCCTAAACGAGTTGACTAGAGCTCAAGGAGACGTAGCCCAAGATATCAAGGTGAACTCCATATTATATTGTTGTCTTATGTGTTTGTTTTATTGCTGCTTTAATACTGTTATACAAATTTATATATCAGTTTAAGTACCTTCCCATATTAGCACAAACAATAGATTTTGAGGTAAATAACCAGCTAAAACAAATACAAGCATACACCCATATTTTCAAGCATTTCTTAATTCCACATTGGTTAATCATTAGGACTTGGGAAAATATGAAGCTTTGGAAGTGGGAAAGGTTTTTCTAAGTTAGAAAAGAAGCCTAAGAGCCCCATTTTCAAATCAAAAATTTCCTACAACCTCATAGAATGAGCTAGTTGGAGCTGAACTAAGTGTGGGGTCGTACTTCTGGAACCAATACAATTATGCAACTTGTAATCTAGGGATGGTTGCACTTAAGGGTTACGCTATAGGTCACATTATAAATCAACAAAAAAGGTATCTTTCCATATGGGCTATATATGTTGCAACAAAGACAAGGTTGCAATGATTACTGAATTTTGAAACTGCAGTCTTGCGACTCGGTGACCTGGGGAGAGGTCACATAGTTGCATGGTCAGATTGGCACATGAATTGTTGACTTTTTTATATGTGGTTCTGCGACTCTGCAACCTTAAGGGGTTAAGGAGACGTTTTCTCAATGTAATTCTCATTACTATGCATTGCATAGCATTGTATCTAGCCTATGTTGGAAGGTTCTTTGCTCAATATCGCTACCTTTATGGTCCTCATTAACTATGCCACATTTGTTCATACACAGCTTGCGTAAATTATAATTCACATGGGCACTCTCTCCTTTAAATTTCGACCGGTTAATGTTGACATCTCTTTCATCAATGTGGATTATGAATTAGGATCCCTGGAGAATGCAAATGCCACTTGATAACATTCATCTTATTCAATTCCTGCTCCATAGGAAAATCACACTTGTACATTGCGACCTACAAATGGGAATGCGACCTGTGGGAGATCGCGACTTAGGAGTGCACAACACTTCTGAAGGAAAGGAAGTCACAAGGTAACAACGCGAGACATAGTAGCAAAGGATGAATGATATACATGATTGTGATCTGTGCCCTAATCGAAAGATCACAATGGTTACTTGATGTTTCTATTGGTGGGAGGCGACCTCCTACAATCATGTGACTGTGCGACCATCATTCGGGCCATCTCCATAACTTTGAGTTAAGAAATTACACAGAGATTATTTGATAAATTTTGTAGAGAGTATTTTCTGAAGCCTGGATGGGTAACTCCTTGGGTGCAAGCTAGATTTAATTGACGACCTTCCCACTTTAGAAGATATGAACATATGCCAATGAACGGGATGTATCCTTTGGAATGTGTAATGAACAAAAACATTCTTGACCATGAGTAACTACATTTATGGAGCTGTTCCCCACAAAGTGACATAGATGAATCTCGATGGTTGTACTGAGTCAAACAAATTAAAGGTACTCATATAGAGCCCAAACATGAATTAAAACTCGATGTACATCACCTTTGGACTTGGGTAAGATCAATTATCGCGTCATTTCCCTTTCCATTTTAACACGTTGACTGCTCCTTCAATATAATGTATTCTAATACATGCGTGGTGCATTGACATTACCATTTATATCACTTGGATTACACCATCGTAGAAGCCTAAATGCTCTTTATTACCAATTCAGATGCGATAATGATTAACATATGAATCTGTTCCTTCTAGGAAAATATAAGATTAACTTCTTTATCTTCCATATGTGATAAAGATTTTTTTTAGTTTCTTTGTACCTGCCACATACTTGCCATATCTACCTTGGTTTCCCTAGCCGATATAAGATATTTTTCCAGCCAATATACGATAAGGGTCAACATGTGACCCATTGCATTTAAAATAATAAAGAGTATAAATCACTTAAATAAGATTTTTGATGTGCGCGGTCTTCTTGATGGAATTTGCATGGGTTGCCATGCGAACATCCCTATTGCCAAGTGTTTAAAAAATTGTTGTTGTAGCATCATCACACTCCCAAAATCCTTCCATGAGAACATAAACTAGATTGTTGAGTGGGCATGCATACAACACCCAGGGGCCATGCTTCCTTGCTGTGTCATAAAAATTACAACATGTGTTGGTCACATTGCAATGTAAAGCATTATTTGGCTTTTCGATGCTCCATGCATTGTCTTGTAGGCGTGGTGTTCCAAGAATTCACTTCATTTGTAATGATGTGGAATGCATCAAACACATTCCATTGAAAATTTCATAAACATATGATGGTGTCATGACCTTTTCTAATAAGCATAAATGTATGGTCAAGATAATTTATTTCAACCAAAAGGGCTCCATTCTTTTCCTTTCAACTTTGAGTTTGTTTTTCCTTCCTGCACATATGTATTTCCTCTCGTAATTCAAGTGTTGGCCACATTTTACTTTGCCACATGTGGTTGCCTTATACGTGTCATTGTTACCTTTCCAAGGCATGCATATTATTGTATATTCATGTGTTCCATTCATATATGCAACATTATATATGATACAATCACTCCCAAAAACATTGCATACCAATAAATAACAAAATTAGTTGACTTGTACTTGATAAAGTAATGTTTTGTTAATAAATATTTAAACCTTGGATGCCAGATAATGTAAATGTACGTTCTTAGAGACATCGTAATAGAATATGAGGAGAGGAAAGGCCACAGGTTGCATGTGAGGAGGAAATTGAAGGAAAATAGAGGAAAAATGAAGAAATTAGAGGCATCAATGATAGGATCAGTTCACAACCTTTGGTCAATTGAGTTTTGAAATTAGTCTCAGAGAGGAGAAGAGTACCAAGAGGGGAAGGAAATCAAGCAAGAAAAGGAAGGACAAGGAAAGCAAAGGAAAGCAAGGATCAAGCAAGGAAAAGTTTGATTAAGTCGCTTTAGCGGGAATACTTGCAGATAACAGGTTGCATGTATGATTTCCTAGCATTGTTAGGTCAATTTCTTGTCTAATATTTCTATGGAAGGCTTTTTCCTTGTGTCATTTATGATTTATCGAAAGTGTCATTAAGTTTTGGGTAGAGGTCTAGATCATAGCTTGAAAAAGTGACTTAGATCCCATGGTCGCAGGCACAGAAATAGGTGAAAAAGACTTCAATCACTCCCTTGTAGGCATCATGCGTGTGATTGGAGGGTGTCAGTCGAAATTAGGTAGTGGTGTGGAAACATATGAGAGATGACGACATTGAAAAAAGAGATTTAATTCAGGGTCTAGGCACCTGGAAGGGTGGTTTAGCCCTTGGGGGTCCTATAACACCTAATAGAGAAGTCATTAAGGGTTTTAGTTTGTCGATTCCACTTCCTTAAGGTGATCTAGGAGGTTGAATCATATCATAGTAACTCTTCATCACATGTTTATTCTGGTAGGCCGGTAACTTGGGTAAATGTGGGAGGAGAGTGTTACAAAGTGGTATTAGAGAATGTTTCAAATACTTGGACCGGATGGGCTAGATGCATGTTGTTATGCATGCAATATCATCGTTAAGGTTGTCATGCATGTAGTTTATGTCATCATGATGCTGATGTGTTGGATGAGATGAAGCAAGAGATGTAGATCATCAAAGAGAGGTTGAAACACTAGACCTCGAGGTAAAAGCAGATCATCATATAGGTTTGTATGTTTGGCATGCAAATATGTGTTTAATGGTTGTTATAAGAATTAGGGTTACTTATATGCTTCCCATTCTATTAATGTTATGGTTACATGTATGATAAATGATAGTTGATCAATGTAGTCATATGCACGTGTGAGATAGTCATGAATGATAGTAACCTGTTGTTGTATGCATTGTGGTCATATGCCTGATGATTATGGTTATTGTAGCTGAGGTCTTGATGTTATTATGTTTTGTGCTAATTTGGATTGACCTATGCAAATGATTATGATTACGACATTCATGTATGAGTTAATATATTGTGGTATTATGTCATACTAAATTAGAATGAGTGTGCATATGTGATTGTTATGCATGAATGGTAATTTTTTATGAGTTTATGAAGTGAACATGTTAGATAGTTACTGTTATGCATACCATGACTTTATTTATGTTTGATTTGACGTGTTGTGAATTTATATCGTGCTAATCTAGATTGATTGTGAAGACAAGATAACCTCCCCTGAGATACATTAAGTTGATATGCACTTGAATGCAAGCAGGTGCTAGTTGTAGTATTATGAGTAATAACTGTAAGTTGATTTAAAATTATGACATGGTTGTTAGTCTTGGTAAAGGTTGATTTCAAATTAATAAACATGATGTATTTATATTTGGAATGTGTCTGACATGTGTGAACAATTGTAGGGAAATGTGTTCTGCATTAGCATGACAAGGTAACAATTGATTTTTTATATAAATAATAGTTGGGTGACGTGATAGAATATAATAAGACTCAATTGTAGAAAGGTAAAAGGTAAAAGAAAGGAATTGGGTGGGAATTCGTTTGGATATGTTTGGAAACAACAATTCCAAACAAATGAATGCTTTGAATACAAGAAGCCTTCTTAACCTAGATTTTGTCTGACATTATGTGGATATATGTTATATTGCTAAACATGTATTTGGTAGGTATATTAAGATATTTTTGAGCTATGGCTAGATTCATCAAAGGATTGGAGTCCCTTGAAAGATGGTGTGGATGTGTTCAGTTGCAAGGCAACGTGCTTGACACAACAAGGTAAGGTAACCAATTTACTGTTATATTTAGCTATACACTAAAAATGATGTGTTTATGACAATATGATGTAGGGATGGCATGGAAAAAGAGACTGCCATGAAATCTTGAAGAAGGCTTAGGTTAAATTTGCTTTGGAGGCATTGGGGACCCATGGGGTTGATTCATGGTGTTTGTTGGGAGCTTTGTGCCTTCAATATTTTGTGATTTGTTTGAGATTGATTTATGGGTTTTGATTATGTTTGGTGCAAGGCCTTGCCACTTTGTTTGTGGTGTCGTGTTGCTATTGGTGTTTCATGGTTTTATTTTTGCTTGTTTATGGTTCTTACCTTTCATGTTTTGAGGGTATTGGGAATTAGTTTGGGAAAGATGAAATTCAATGGAGCTTAGGCAGAGTTGAATGAACCCTAACAGGTAATGCAAAACTCAGATGAAAACCAGTGCATGCATAAGGGCAGTTGAAGGCAATAATATGACAACCAATTGGACAAGTTGGGTCCATTGGGTTAAATGGATGATGGCATGACATTCATGATAAAGGTAACATGAAAGGTTAAGTAAATGGATTTGAGGCATAATATGCCTTGGCTATATTGAGAAATATTGTTCTCAATGTTGTGCATGTTGTGCACGGATAAAGGGAGTTCTCTTAACTTTGACCTTGTGATATTTGGTAATTATGTTGTGATTATGATTGTACTGATGTCTATATATGTATACATGCATGTATGTATGTCATTATTTGACAGGGTTGTTAGGGATCATTATTATGGAGGAATGATAGCTTATGCAAGTGAATGACATTAAGAGGCATGTGGTTAATGAGGAATCAAGTGGGAAGAGTATCCCTGAAAGATTCATGGGTTCAGTATCATGTGGATATGATTTGGTATTATGTGCTTGTACTATGCTTATATTTATGTTATGGAAGGTATTGCTAAGGGATACATCAATAAAATGAAAGCAGTGTGATTTGTGACATGTTGGGACAAGCATGGATAGTGGACACACATTAGAAGATTGGTTGCATGGTAGAGACAATGTGGTCTTTGGATGTGCAATACTACTATTCTATATATGTTGTACATGTTGTACCTATGGTGTCGCATACATGTGGTATGATATGCATGTTATATATGCGGTGCTATGTATAGATGGTGTTGTGTGCATATGGTATATGCGGTATTGTGTACATATAGTGTTGTGTGCATGTTGCATATGTGTTGTTGTGTACATATGGTGTTGTGTACTTGTGGTGCTATGTGCATATAATGTTGTGTGCATGTTGTACATGTGGTATTGTGTGCATGTGGCACTGTGTACATGTTGTACATGTGGCGCTGTGTGCATATGGTGATGTGTGCATGTTGTACATTTGGTGCTATGTTGTACATGTGTGAATATTCCTCTTTAGTTGGTAAATATTGCATATTAAAAGGATCATGGACAAGGGATTCAATATTTTCATTCTTTTATTATGAGACAATGTTGTCATGCGCATGATTGCAATCAAGACTATGAGGATGAATGTCTAACGAATTTGGAGGAACAACTAGTGTAGCAGACTTATCAAATAAATTAGGGTACAATGGATGAAAAGATTTAGATGAAGGAGCATCAGTTATAGTTAAATTAGATCCAACAATCACATCTCGTGCATTAATATTAGCTTGAGGTACCAAAGGGTCAACATGCACATTATGGTTCACAAACTGAACTGAAAACCCAACGTTAACTGACATAAAGCTTTGTGCTAGGGTCATGGATGAAGGCCAATGTAAAGTATCCACAAAAGAAGCATCAATGTAAACCAAATCTAATACAAGATATTGATTTAGTAACAAAAGGTTGATTCCTGTATCATGCTTCGTGGAAAGGATCAATGATTCAATACCATTTGAGAGATAACCTAAGTCATGGTCAAAAAATGAAGGGGGAAGCATACTATGAGGAGACATAGTGATAGATTTAGGAAGATGATTAACAAGATCATGTTGAATCTCGTCAACAAGGAGAAATGCCATTTCAACTTGATCATTAGGTTGCCTAATTTCAATAGGATGTATGAGAGCTTTGGGGGCAATACAACTCGATTCAATTCCTTGCAAACATTCTTCACCATCTAAATTATTAATGATGAAGTTGTCATTAGGAAATGAAATTGAAGGAGGATGAGGAATTTCACAGGCAATAGATTCCTTCCCAAAGGCTTGAGGTTTTTACCAGCTGACAGAGATTGGAAAGATAAGGTTGGGGGTAAGATTCGACTGATTTGTACCTTGTAGATTATTAGGACGGTTAGGATTTTCTTCAGATTGAAGACGTTGCTGAGAAACATAAACCAAACGTCGAAATCCCTAACTGAAATACATCTGGTCCATATCTCCTTTATGAAATTCACAACAAATATGAACAAACCTAGTGTAACAACCTCGGGTTAAAAGTTCATGTAATAAATTTAATAAAGGAAAAATAAGAACAAGGCTACGGGACACATATTCCAAGCTGAATGTTGTGAAAGGCATCCTAGTGGGCATCACTTGTTGTGTATTATGGCTAAGGGAAATTTGCAAAGGCATTGGAAAAGGCTTTGAAAAGGTAAAAAGGCATTATTGGCCTTTTAATTAGGAAAATAAAGGAAAATAAGAGAAAAGGGAGAGGAAAGGTCACATGTTTCATGTGAGGAGGAAATTGAAGGAAAATATAGGAAAAATGAAGAAATTAGAGGCATCAATGATAAAAAGGATTATGAGGATCAATTCATAGTCTTTGGACAATTGAGTTTTGGAATTAGTCTCAAAGAGGAAGAGAGCACCAAGAGGGGAAGGAAAGAAAGCAAGGAAAGGAAGGACAAGGAAATCAAAGGAAAGCAAGGATCAAGTAAGGAAAAGTTGGATCAAGCCGCTTCAGCTAGAATACTTGCAGGTGATAGGTTGCATGTATGATTTACTAGCTAGTTTTGGCATGCATGTGTATATTTAGTTTCTTTCTTGTCAGTGGCATGGATTTTTATCGGTTTTGATAGTAGTTTTAGCCTTGCCTTTCCATTTCTGGATAGCCATAGTGTGATGGGATTCATTCTCTATTGAGATTTAGATTGTTGAAAGGTTTTGGATCCAGGTGAGGTGGTCTTAGGAAAATCCCAAGGGCTAGGGGTGGAGATGGTTTTCTCTAGGAAGCCCTCAATAGGTGGTTGGAGACAGGAAAATTCCTCAAGGGACGGTGAAGGAATTTGGAGGCATCCAAGCTCAATTTGGTTTTGTGATATCAAAATCGGTTTAGGTGAGATCATGGTACGGTGAGGGTGGAGGTGATTTAACCTCTGTATTCCCTTGGTTGTTTATGGATTGGTTTATCCCATGAGATCCCGCATTCATGCTTGGAATATGGCACAGAGGTGATTAGTTGAAAGAAATATTTGGTTCAGCCCAATCCATGGTCGGGTGGTACGTGGAAGTCCCTAACTTGGTTTGCTTTTGCATATGTTAATAAGAGATAAGTTTCTATTGTCTTTGATGAGTAATTATACTTGTTATTATGTGGATTTAATGATTTCTCTATCATTGTTATTATTCTGGTTATATGCTAGTTATAGGCATGGTTTTATGACATATTCAAGTTATGGATATTATCATGTTTGGTTGATAAATGAAAGGTTATTGAATGCATGACCTAATAGATGTTATTGCAACTATTGTGGGAGGGAATCCATCCTTCTTGGTAAACTTTAGATAAGTTTCATATCTCTATGTTTGGATATGCATTCATGACCTGTAGAGTTCATGTTCATCGTGTGTTTGACGAAATGTTTGTCTTGGCTAGGCCTTGTTAGTTCAATTTCTTGTCTAATATTTATATGGAAGGCTTTGTCTTTGTATCATTCATGGTTCTAGAAAGTGTCATTAAGTTCTGGGCAAAGGTCTGGATCCTAGCTTGAAAAAGTGCCTTTAATCCTGCAGTCATAGGCACATAACTGAGTGAAAAAGACTATAGTCAATCCCTTGTAAGCATCATGCATGCGACTAGAGGGTTTCGGTCAAAATCAGGAAGTGTTGTGCCAACATCTAGGAGAACAGGGCACTGAAAAAAGAGGTTTAATTTAGGGTTTGGGCACCCTGGAAGTGTGGTTTAGCCTTGGGAGTCCTATAACACCTAATAGGGAAGTCATTAAGGTTTTTGGTTTGTCTATTCCACTTCCTTAAGGTGATCGAGGAGGTTGAATCATATCATAGTAACTCTTCGTCACATGTTTACCCTGGTACGTTGATAACTTGGGTAAATGTGGGAGGAGGGTGTTAAAAAGTGGTATTCGAGCATGGTTCAAATACTTGGATTGGATGGGCTAGATACATGTTGTTATGCATGCATTGTCATCATTATGGTTGTCATGCATGAGGTCATTGCATGTAGTTTATGTCATCATGATGCTATTGGTATGTTATGATGGTGATGTGTTGGTTGAGATGAAGCAAGAGATACAGATCATCAAAGAGAGGTTGCAGCACTGGACCTCGAGGTAAGAGTAGATCATCATATAGTTTTGTATGTTTGACATGTATTTATATGGTTAATGGTTGTTATAAGCATTAGGGTTACTTATATGCTTCTCATTCTATTGTTGTTATGGTTACATGTATGATAAATGCTAGTTGATCAGTGTAGTCATATGCACATGTGTCAGATAGTCATGAATGATAGTAACCACTTGTTGTATGCATTGTGGTCATATGCCTAATGATTATGGTCATTGTAGCTGAGGTCTTGATGTTATTATGTTTTGTGCTAATTTGGATTGACCTATGCAGATGATTATGGTTATGACACTCAGGTATGAGTTAATATATTGTGATATTATATCATACTACGTTAGACTGACGATGCATATGTAATTGTTATGCATGAATGGAAATTGTTTATGAGTTTATGAAGTGAACATGTTAGCTAGTTACTGCTATGGATATCATGACCTTATTTATGTTTGCGTTGATGTGTTGTAAAATTATATCGTGATAATCTAGATTGATTGTGTAGACAAGATAGCCTCCCTTGAGATACATTAAGTTGATATGCACTTGAATGCAAGAAAGTGCTAGTTGTAGTATTATGATTAATGACTGTAAGTTGATTACAAATTATGACATGGTTTTTAGTCTTGGTAAAGGAGGAGATAAAATTAATAGACATGATGTATTTAACTTTGGAATGTGTGACTGACATGTGTGAACAATTGTAGGGAAATGTGTTTGGTATTAGCATGACAAGGTAACATTTGATTTGTTTATCTAACTAATAGCTAGGTGATGTGATAGAATATACTAAGACTCAATTGGAGAAAGGTAAAAGGTAAAAGAAAGGAATTGGGTGAGAATTCCTTTGGCTATGTTTAGAAACTGCAATTTCAAACGAATGAATGCTTTGAATACAAGAAGTCTTCTTAACTTAGATTTTGTCTGACATTATGTGGATATATGTTATATTCCTAAATATGTATTTGACAAGTATATTAAGCTAGTTTTGAGCTATGGCTAGTTTGTCAAAGGATCGGAGTCCTTCGAGAGATGGTGTGGATGTGTTTAGTTGCAAGGAAACGTGCTTGACACAACAAGGTAAGGTAATCAATTTCTTGTTATATTTATTTATACATTGAAAATTATGTGTTTATGACAGTATGATGTAGGGATGCCATGGAAAAAGAGACTGCCATGAAATCTTGAAGAAGGCTCAGGTTGAATTTCCCTTGGAGGCAATGGGAACCCATGGGGTTGAGTCATGGTGTTTGTTGGGAGTTTCATGCCTTCTATATTTTGTGATTTGTTTGAGCTTTATTTATGGGTTTTGATAGCATTTGGCGCAAGGCCTTGCCAATTTGTTTGTGGTGTCATGTTGCTATTGGTGTTTCATGGTTTTTTTTTTTTTTTTTTTACCTTTCATGTTTTGAGGGTCTTAGGAATTAGTTTGGGAAAGAGGAAAATTAATGGAGAATAGGGAGAGCTAACAAGTAATGTAAGACTTGGATGAAGACTAATGTATGCATAAGGGAAACTGAAGGCAAGAATATGACAACCATTTGGACTAGTTGGGTCCATTGGGGTAAATGGATGGTGGTAGGACAATCATGAGAAAGGTAACAAGAAAGGTAAAGTAAATGGATTTGAGGCGTAAGATGTCTTGGCTATATTGGGAAATGTTGTTCTCAATGTTGTGTATGTTATGCACGGATAAAGGGGGTTCTCTTAATCTTGACCTTGTGATATCTGGTAATTGTGTTGTGATTATGATTAAGCTGATGTCTGTATATGTATAGATGTATGTATGTATGTCATTATCTGAAAAGGTTGTTAGGGATCATTCTTGTGGAGGAATGATTGCTTATGCAGGTGAATGGCATGAAGAGGTCTCTGGTTTATGAGGAATCAATTGGGAAGAGTAGCCTTGAGATTTATGAGGTAAGTATGATGTGGATATGATTTGGTATTATGTGCTTGTACTATGCCTATGTTTATGCTATGGCAAGTAATGCTAAGGGATACATCAACGAAATGAAAGCAATGTGATTTGTGACATCCTGGAGAGATATTAGAAATAGGTTGATTGGTAGAGACAGTATGGTCTCTGGATGCGCAGTACTACTATTCTATATATGTTGTACATGTTTTACTTGTGGCATTGCATACAAGTGGTGCGGTGTGCATGTTGTATATGCAATGCTACATATAGATGGTGTTGTGTACATATGGTATATGCGGTATTGTGTACATATAGTGTTGTGTGCATGTTGTATATGTGGTGCTGTGTACATATGGTGTTGTGTGCATGTTGTGGATGTGGTGCTATGTACATATGGTGTTGTGTGCATGCTGTACATGTGGTACGGTGTTGTGTGCATGTTGTACATGTGGTATTGTGTGCATGTGGTGTTTTGTACATGTTGTACATGTGGCATTGTGTTCATGTGGTGCTTGTTCATGTTGTGCAAGTGGTGCTGTATACATTGGGTGTTGTGTACACGTTGTGTAAATTGGGTGATGTGTACACATGGTGTAGGTGTCGCTGTGTACATGTGATATTGTGCACACATCGTGCATGTGTTGTGTATATTTGGTATGGTTTTGCGCATATTGTGCATTCGTTGTATCGTGAGATATGTATTCATGGTATTTTATGATGTGTACATATATCTATTGTGTTGTACACCAGGTGTAGGTGAATGTGTAGCATTGTACACCAAGTGTACGTGTATGTGTTGTGTTGTACACCAGGTTTAGATGTATGTGTTTTGTTATACACCAGGTGTAGGTGTATGTGTTGTGTTGTACACCAAGTGTAAGTGTATGTGTCGTGTTGTACACCAGGTGTAGGTGTATGTGTCGTGTTATACACTAGGTGTTGGTGTATGTGTTGTGTTGTACACCGGGTGTAGGTGTATGTGTCGTGTTGTACACCAGGTGTAGGTGTATGTGTCATGTTTTACACTGGGTGTAGGTGTATGTGTGGCATTGTACACCAGGTATAGGTGTATGTGTCGTGTTGTACATCGGGTGTAGGTGTATTTATCATGTTGTACACTGAGTGTTGGTGTATGTGTTATGTTGTACACTGTGTATGTGTATGCATTGTACAATGTGATGAGATAAATAGGTATGGGACCCTCTGGGCCCTTGTTGTTGCTGTTGTGGGTTGAGGAAGTTTAGTCTCGGATGCCTTTGTTGATTGATATTGAGGGTTGAGGTGGTTTAGTCTCAAGATACCCTTGGTGCAATTGAAGGTTAAGGTGGTTTAGTCTCGAGATACCCTTGTTGTTGATATTGAGGGAGGAGGCAATTTAGTCTCCAGATTCACTTGTTGCTTAAAGAGAAGGCACTGGGTGCTTGCCAAGTTTGGCAACCGAATCGGTGTGTGTATAGAAAGGGAAAAGAACAAAGGCAAAAGTAAAGATCCATTTGAAAGACAAGTATCAATATTTTATTTCAATTTTAGTTATGCATGTGATCTATGAATCTGATTTATGATGGTTGCCGGTTGAGCTAACCAAATGTGATATGTTTATACATGATGATTTGATCAAAGAGCTAGTTTGACTTGTTGTGGCATGAAGTAAATAGAATTACTAGTGTACCTTATTAACAGGCCACCAATGAGGTATGATTTAATTTATTTCAAATCTTTTTTAGTCTAATGGAAATTATGTGGTTGGTACTGTAAAGCATGGAAATTCCCAGGTTGGGTGGTTGAAATTGACTGCAAGAATTAGCAGCAGTGGCGAAAGGAATTGGAACAGGCAACAGTATGATGGTAAAACATTTAGGAGCAAGGCCATTGTGGGACACTAGTACCCAATAATGTCCATTGATTTACATGAGCATGTTATGACTGGTATGATGGTTTTGAGGCAAGGCTATGCCTTGGTTTTTGGAACTTCCAATGCGAGGAAACCTTGCCAGTGGATGGATCACTCGAGAAGGGGATGCCGAGGAACTTGGAAGGTGAGTGAATGCATGGAAGGGGGTGATCGGATTGCCCGAGGGACTATGTAGCAAAGAAAGGTAGGTCGGTGAATTGATTGGTTTTGGTCATTAGCATTTCCAGATGGAATTATACGCACATTGGGAGTGTGCCCTAGAATAATGAGTTGATAACTGTTCACTAAGGGAACAAGTAGAGTAAGGATGATATCATTGTAGGAATTTACAGGGTAAGTTCCTCAGATAGAGCACCAAAGGATACTGCTCACAAACAGATCGCAACTCAATACACCAGTATTCTTGATGTTGTTAAAACCCTCAAATTTCTCTGATACCATGTCAAGAATACTGGTGTATTGATCTGTGATCTATTTGTGAGCGGTGTCGTTTGGTGTTCTATCTGAGGGAACTTACCCTGTAAATTCTTACATGGTATCAGAGCCTTATCATTTTGAGACTGGAAATGCTTAGGACCCTTGTTTGGTTTAGGACCATTCTTTTTAGGATATTTCTTCTTAGGATTCTTTGAATTTAGTTGTAACACCAAAAATATATATGTTGGTGATGATAGATCTCTTAGTGTTGTAGGGACTAGAACTATTCATCTAGACAATGGTCAATTTAATGATGTATTGTGTGTTCCAACCTTATCCTAGAACCTTCTATCTATATATCAGATAACGCATTCAAGTGAAGGTAAAACCGTTAAATTTTCACCTCATGATGTTGTAATTAAGAACCTAAGAGATCCTAGAAAGATTTTAGCTACTGGCATTGTGGATGATTCTACAAGGTTGTATAAGTTTAACAACTTTGGGTCATCAAATCTTCCCTCGATATTTGTTGCTCATAATGATGAAGTGAGCAAACATTAGCATGAGCGATTTGGTTAATTAAACTATCACTCCCTTCAAAATCCATGTAAAGAAAATATGTTGACAGGTCTTCCTATGGTATCTTGCAGAGATGGTGTTTGTTTTGGATATGTCCTTTGAAAACATCATCGGGATAGTTTTTAAAAACGTGCCTCTTGGCACACCTCACCCCTTTATAGCTTGTGCATAGTGATTTATGTGGTCCACTTCCAGTTGTTTCATTCTGTAGCTACAAGTATTTCTTAACTTTCATTGATGATTTCTCCAGACGCACTTGGGTATACTTCTTAAAACTCAAGAGTGAAGTATTTAACATGTTCTTGGCCTTTAAGGCCTTTGTTGAGAAACAATCTGGATATCAAATTCTTAATCTAAGATCTAATAATGGCGGAGAATATGTTGACAACAAATTCATCAACTTTTGCACTGAGCATGGAATTCAAATGCAACATATTGTTCCATATACTCCACAAAAAAATGGTGTCACTGAAAGGAAGAATCACACCTTAAAGGAAATGGCTAATTGTATGCTTCAATTTAAAGGACTTAGTCTTAATTTTTGGGCAGAAGCAATTAACTGTGCAAATTACATAGTAAATCGCACTCCTACTAAGTTTTTAAAGAATATCACTCCAGAAGAAGCATGGAGCTCAATTAAACCAGATGTAAGTCACTTTCATGTCTTTGGAAGTGAAGCATGGACCCATATTCTAGATAAGAAACATAAAGCTTTAGAACCTAAGAGTGAAAAATGTATCTTTGTTGGATATTCTAAAGATGTCAAAGCATATAGACTTCTTTCACCTAAATCCAAAAATGTTATCATTAGAAGAGATGTAAAGTTTGCTGAAAATATATTGGCCTACGAGCCTAGTTTGGCGGATGTGCCACCTCTCTTTATCCATTCTACTTCTAAAAATATTTCTTCTTCAAATGATGAAAGCAAGGATGAAAACCCTCCCCCACCTTCTCAGGATCCTCCTTCAAATCCTTAGCTTCCAAAATGGGTCTGTGCTACTCAGGATGTAACAGGTTCTCTTGCAGGTGATCCTATAGATCAACGACGTACACGTTCTCAGTTCGATAAAGCCTCTTCTTTACTGGCTCAAGCTTCAACAAATATTGATCCTGACACATTTGTAGAAGCTTCAAGCCATCCAGATTGTGATGCAACTATGATTTAAGAATATCATTCATTATTGGCAAATAATACATGGGATCTTGTTCCTCTTCCAAAGGGACGGAAATTTGTTAGATGCAAATGGGTTTACAGAACCAAGTTTGGACTAGATGGAAAAGTGGATAAACATAAAGCTCATCTTATTGCTAAGGGTTTTTCACAAGTTGAAGGAATTGAATATACTTAAACCTTCTCCCCTGTTTCGAGAATGAACTCTATCTACCTTGTTCTTTCCCTTGCTGCCTCTTTCAAATGGGAAGTCCATGAAATGGATGTTAAATCTGCCTTCTTGCATCGGGAATTGCATGAAGAAATCTATATGGAACAACCTCCTGGATATATACAAACAGACTCCAACGTTGTACGTCAGCTTAAGAAATCCCTTTATGGTCTCAAGCAAGCCCCTCGGGCTTGGTATGCCAAAATGGATAGCTTTCTTTTAGATACTGGCTTTTCTAGATGTCATTCTAACAATACTGTCTACACCAAGAAAGTGGGTAAGTCTATTATCATTCTTGTTGTTTATATTGATGATCTTATCCTTACTGGTAGTGATCCCAACCCTATAAATTATGTGAAGTCCAACCTTAAAAATCAATTTGAAATGGCAGATTTAGGACACTTGCATTATTTTCTTGGTCTTCAAGTCTTGCAATCTAAGGAAGGTATTTCCATTTCCCAGTCCAAGTATGCCTGTGATCTTCTACGCCACTTTCACATGGAATACTATAAGCCAACCCCTTCTCCCTTTTAGTCTGGAGCCAAACTTTCAGTCACTTGTACTTCCCCTGAAGTTGATGCTACCTTATACCATTAGCTTGTAGGAAAACTTTTGTATTTGACCCATATCGTCCTGAACTTTCCTTTTATGTTGGCCTTATTGCTCGGTTTAGGCAAAACCCACAAGAAAGTCATTAGAAAGCAGCTAAAATAATACTTCGTTATGTTCGAGGTACAATTCAGTTTGGGATTCATTACAGTGTAGAAGCGTCTCCTCTATTGGTTGGTTTCACTGATTCCAATTGGGTTGGTGACCCTGATGATCAGAAGTCTACTGTAGGTTATGTGTTCCCTCTTGGTTCTGGACCTATTACATGGGCTTGTAAGAAACAAAGTTCCATTTCTCTTTCTTCAGCATAAGCAGAGTATCGTGGTGCCATAGAAGCTAGTAAGGAAGCCTTGTGGCTTCGTTAGATCCTGTCACAGTTTGGCTTTTAGAAGCAGCATCCGACTACACTTTGGTGTGATAATCAAAGTGCACATCAACGCAACAAACACATTGAACGACACATGCACTTCATCGAAAATCTCATTCATGACCATGTTCTTGAAGTGCAATATTGTTCAACCGATGATCAAGTTGTAGACATCTTTACAAAGGCTCTCAAAGAGGCAACGTTTACTAAAATTTGATTTATGGTTGGAGTTCAAGAAGTTGTCACTAAGGGGGGATAGTATCTAATGTCTCCTTCCTTCTCCTATTGTGTCATATTTGTACACCCTTCAATCCTATCCCAAGTTATTCTTAAGGGGGGATGTTAGGATATTCTAACACATAGGAAATATTTAAGTATAACTTGGTCGAGTGTAGAGTTAGGTAAAGTGTGTTTATTTACTATGTACTTTTGTAACTTACAATCCGACGGTCATGATATGTTCTAGACATGAAGTGATTCGACGGTTCATTCTCTCCTCGGTATTACTGACACTTGATCCGTGGCTTGACACCCGATTGGTACATGATCTCTATTTAAAGATCATGGAGGGTCATTTGTAGGGTGACCGTTCATGAGAGAAGCTTATGTAAATTTTCTTTCTTTTACATTAATAAATTGCCTGAAGTGGCCACGTTGGCTCAGGATGTGGAATGTTTCCCTCTTTGAGGGTTTTAACCACGTCAAGAATACTGGTGTATTGATCTGTGATCTGTTTGTGAGCAGTGTCCTTTGGTGTTCTATCTGAGGAACTTACCTTGTAAATTCCTACAATTGTTGGACATTGGATAAAAGTTTGACTTTGGCAGTGGATTTTAGCCTTCCTGGGAAGGAGGTGAATCCTGATATTTCTTTGAGGATGGAGGTGTGAGCCTCTGGATTCCCTTATTGCGGATGCAAGCATCATATCCTTCTATTTGTTGGTTGAGAAAATGTGCATATGTGTATATTATTGTAAATACTATGTCAAGTTGGATTTATAAATCTCCATAGACAATATTATTATTTGTTGGTTGACGCAAATGTGCATAGGAATAAGTGGTTGTTATTGTAAATACCATAATGTGTTGTGTTATAAAGCTCTAGTAAATGGTATGATTGTCATGTTTTCAGTAGGATGTCATTGTAAATACTACAATGAGCTAAGCTATAAAGCTCCATAGGCAGCATGTTTTGGTTTTTAATGGAATTTCTAGTTGTAGGTGTCATAGAACACCAAGGATGGTGTTCCCCTAAGGGGGAGGAGTCTGTAACAACCCCAGGTTAATAGTTCATGTAATAAAGTTAATAAAGGTAAATTAAGACCAAGGTCATGGGACATGTATTCCAAGCTGAAGGTTGGGCAAAGAATGCTAGTGGGCATCACTTGTTGTGTATTATGGCTAAGGGAAATTGGCAAAGGCATTGACAAAGGATTTGAAAAGACAAAAAGGCATTATTGGCATTTTATTTATGAAAATAAAAGAAAATAGGAGAAAAGGGAGAGGAAAGGTCACAAGTTGCATCTGAGGAGGAAATTGAAGGAAAATAGAGGAAAAATGAAGAAATTAGAGGCATCAATGATAAAAAGGATTATGAGGATCAGTTCATAGCCTTTGGTCAATTGAATTTTGGGATTAGTCTCAGAGAGGAGAAGAGCACTAAGAGGGGAAGGAAAGAAATAAAGCAAATGAAGGACAAGGAAAGCAAAGGAAAGCAAGGATCAAGCAAGGAAAAGTTGGATCAATCCGCTTCAGTGGGAATACTTAGAAGGAATAGGTTGCATGTATGATTTTCTAGCTAGTTTTTACATGCATGGCATATGCATGTGTATATTTGGTTTCTTTATTGTCGATGGCATGAATTTCGCCAGGTTGTGACAGTGGTTTTAGGTTTTCCTTTCCATTTATAGATAACCATGATGCGATGGGATTCATTCTCGGTTGAGGTTTGGATTGTCGGAGGATTTTGGATCCGAGCGAGGTGGTCTCAAGAAAATCCCAAGGGTTGGGGGTGGAGATGTATTTCTCTGGGAAGCCCTCAATAGGTGGGTGGAGACATGAAAATTCCTCAAGGGGTAGTGAAGGAACTCTAAGGCATCCAAGCTTGGTTTGGTTTTGTGATCTTGGAACCGATTTAGGTGAGATCATAGTATGATGAGGGTGGAGGTGGTTTAACCTCTGGATTCCTTTGGTTGTTTATGGATTGGTTTATCCAATGAGATCCCAGATTCATTCTTGGAATATGGCACAAGGGTGATTGCCTAAAATAAATATTTGGTTCAGCCCAATATATGGTCAGGCGGTACGTGGAAATCCCTGACTTGGTTGGCTTTTACATATGTTATTAAGTTTTAAGTTTCTCTTGTCTTTGATGAGTAATTATACATGTTATTATGTGACTTTAATGGTTGTTATATCATTGTTATTATTATGGTTATATGCTGGTTATAAGCATGATTTTATCATAGATTCAAGTTATGGCTCTTATCATGTTTGGTTGATAAATGAAAGGTTATTGAATGTATGACCTAATAAACGTTATTGCAACTATTGTGAGAGGGCATTGATATTTCTTGGTAATCTTCAGATAAGTTTCAGATCTCTATGTTTAGATATGCATTCATGGCCTGTAGATTTCATGTCAATCATGTGTTTGATGAAATGTCTATCATGGATAGGCCTTGTTAGGTCAAGTTCTTGTCAAATATTTGTATGGGAGGCTTTGTCCTTGTGTCATTCATGGTTCTGGAGAGTGCCATTAAGTTTTGGGTAGAGGTTTAGATTATAGCCTGAAAAATTGGCTTAAATCCCACGATCGCAGGCACAAAACTGGGTGAAAAATACTGTAGTCGCTCCCTTGTAGGCATCACGCGTGCGACTGGAGGGTTTCAGCCAAAATCATGCAGTGTTATGCCAACATTTGGGAGACCAGGGCACTGAAAAAAGAGGTTTAATTCAGGGTCTGGGCACCTAGAAGGGTGGTTTATCCCTTGGTAGTCCTATAACACCTAATAGGGAAGTCATTAAGGGTTTTGGTTTGTTGATTCCACTTCCTTAAGTTGATATAGGAGGTTGAATCATATCGTAGTAACTCTTCGTCACAAGTTTACTCCGGTAGGCCGATAACTTGGGTAAATGTGGGAGGAGGGTGTTACACCTAGCAGAAAAATCCTCTAATGATTATGCATTCCTCATCCTAAGTTGATTTATCCTTTTAAACACATCTTGAAAATCGTACATGTCAATTTTTTAACGGATCTCACTGATGAGTTGCTTGAACAAATGAATTTAAGCAGTTGGAAACATGTGGCACCACTACTTGACACGACCTTCAAGCAAGGGGGTTAAACAACTTGCCAATAACATTTCTACAATGTATTTTGTTAGAGTGAAAAAAATGAATAACTTGAAGCGTGTCCAAATACCGTTGTTCAATCCTCGCCATTAAAATTAAACTACGACAAGCGATAGATTATTTCCATGGGGATAGGAAGATTAATGCTTTTAGAAAAACACCCCGGGATAGAGATTCAGGGCGGAGCTATCTAAAAATATGAAATAAAATGCAGGCTCCAAGGGCTCAACTTGTCATCTTTCCCTCCTTATAGCACCAAAAATCTGTTGACGGTGCAGGATGTCACCAACAACTAGGGGGTCTCCCTGGTGTGAAGTCCCAATTAGAACTCACACCATTTAGGATAGGAGCCCCATCCAGTATGTAGGCCTAACAACCATCATGTCGATTTTTCTCCTAGTTGTCAAATGAGGAGATGTTAAGGTAAAGACAAGGGGGAAATTCCCAAAAAATAGTGATAACGTGAACCCAATATTGATGACTTGTAGGGCGAGATACAAGAACGGAAAAACACAAACAAGAAGACACATTTCACAAGAGGGATTAGTGAGCTAAAACCATCTCAGACATGCATAAGAGGAAAGTGCGAGAGATTATGTTAGGCCCTTATACTACTAGTGTAATCCCTTATTTTTATTAGTACAACCCCCTTATTATATTGATGTACCCATGTAGTACCCATATTGTTACTATTGTGCCCCATAGAAGCCCACTATTGTTGTTATTGTGCCCTTACATTATTATTGTTATGTCGGCCTGATTATATTAGACCCCTTAGACCCTAATAATAAAAAAGGAGGTCTTTTCATTTGTGGAAATGTAAAGGAGGTTTCCCCGAAGAGCTAATTCTAAGGTGTCCATCTATCTTATCTATCTTTTTTGGAGTATTTCAAAAAAATTGGTATCAGAGCTTTGGATTCTAGGGTTTCGCTGCTCCAAATAGGTCATCATGGCATTTTCGCTATAACTTTTTTTTTGCGATGTTTCAGAAGCGAAAAAAACCCATTTGAGAAGAAATCGTGTTGAACCTCGGATCCGAATTTAAGAGATTTTAGTGATATATATGTGGACATATGATCTGAGCAAGTTTGTCTTTTTGCAGACTCCTGAATTACATTCCAAACAAGTGAACTGGGGAAAATCGTCATAACTTTCTCTCTGAGCATCAGATTGCAATTTTGTAAGAAGGTATAGAAAGAGGACAGACTGTAGTTTCTTGTATATATTTTTCAGAGCCAAGGGTTGAAAAAGTGACACGTGGCACGTCGTACAAGTTCTCTCTACTGAACTAGTCTATAGTCAGGTCACTGTGGGAGATTTGACATAACTCTTCCTTGGAGAATCCAATTTGGATCAGATTGGTGGCATTGGAAAGAGGACGCAGAGGGTTACTGTAGATCGCAATTTTAGAACTTAAAGATCCGAAAGTAAAAAGTTACAGTCATTTCAAGATTGAGCTCCTAAAATCAAGAAAAAACAAGATGAGGAAGTTTGATGGCAAGGATCCGGTAAATTGGATACTTCAGATGGAGCAATATTTTGATCTACATGGTGCACAAATGTTACAAAAGGTATGTATTGCATCTTCATATTTAGAACCAGATCAATTTTTATGGTATAAAGGGCTTTATTCTCATAAGCAACTTGTTATGTGGTCAATTTTCACGGAGGAAATGATAGCACATTATGAGGATACAAAGAGCAACACCTTCTTTAGAGCAACACCACAACAATTGGAAAGAGTAAAAGGGCTTTGTTATATAGTGGAAAGTAAAATTATGGAAACAAGGAAGTCTAACCCTCACAACTATAAAGATGGAAGTGTTGTTTCTCCTAGCCTTCCACAACCTACAGGGGTTACACCACAACAACTGGAAGAAAAAAGAGAAGAAGGGCTTTGTTACAATTGTGATAGCAAATGCACTAAAGGTCATAAGTGTGCTGAGAAGAAATTATTTTACATAGAGTATGAAGAGGAGGAATAAAAGGATCAA
>APFE031680991.1:170588-191059 GCA_000404065.3 Pinus taeda
GATATACGCCAGGACCCCACCCCAGAGAAAGAAGAAATGAATCAGACCATATCTTGTAAAGCATTGGCAAGAATTACCACTCCTCAAACTCTCAAGATAAAGAGACATATCAAGAAGAAAAAGGTGCAAGAAGTGAAATATCACATCGAGAAAGAAGAAATGAATCCAACCATATTTTGTAATTCATTGGTTGAAATTACCACTCCTCAAACTATCAAGATAGAAGGACATATCAAGAAGAAAAATGTTCAAGAAGTGAAAGATCACATCGAGCATCAAGAAATGAATCCGACCATATCTTGTAAAGGATTGGAAGAAATTACCACTCCTCAAACTCTAAAGATATAAGGACATATCAAGAAGAAAAATGTTCAAGAAGTGAAAGATCACATCGAGCATCAAGAAATGAATCCGACCATATATTGTAAAGGATTGGAAGAAATTACCACTCCTCAAACTCTAAAGATATAAGGACATACCAAGAAGAAAAAGGTTCAAGCAGTGAAAGATCACATCAAGCATTAACAACAAGTTCTCCAACTTTTACAGGATAATACCACTTTGGTGCAAAATCGAATGAAACAACATGTAGATCAACATTGTAGTGAAAAATGTTTTGATGTAGGTGATTAGGTATTTTTACTGGTACATATCAAGCAAGCTATTTATGAGAAGGAAATGTTGGCAATACTATATGCACTTAAGAAATGGCGACCTTATCGAATGGGAAGACACTTCAAGGTAAAAATGGATCATGATAGTCTTAAATACTTTTTAGAACAACTATTATCTTTAGAAGAACAAAAAAAAAGGGTCACAAATATGTTGGGTTATGACCTTGACATCATCTATAGAAAAGGGAAGCAAAATTTTGTTGCAGATGCACTCTCAAGAAAGGATGAGGATGTGGAAGCATTGTTTTGTGCTATTTCTATCATCCAACCAGATTGGATAAACAAAGCAAGGGATGAATGGAAGAAGGACAAAGAAGTATGGCCACTTATTCAAAAGTTGCAAAAGATCCCAATTCAAAAATATTGCCAGAAATTGAAGAGGAAGGAAAAATCATATTGGAACCTGGAGCAATCACAGAAACAAGAACACGACAACTACGAAATCAATCAATTTCAAAGTATCTCATCAAGTGGAAGAACTTACTCCTGAAGATTCCACATGGGAGGACAAGAATTTTATATAGAAGCATCAAGAAATACTCAAGCGTTGAGGACAACACTTTTTGAAGGAGAGGGGCATGTTAGGCCCCTATACTACTAGTGTAACACCTTATTGTTATTAGTAAAACCCCCTTATTATATTGATGTACCCATGTAGTACCCATATTGTTACTATTGTGCCCCATAGAAGCCCACTATTGTTGTTATTGTGCCCTTACATTATTATTGTTATGTCGACTCTGATTATATTATGACTCCTTAGACTCCTATATATAGAAAGGAGGTCTTTTCATTTGTATCATCCAAGAATTATTCATTTGTATAATGTAAAGTAGGTTGCTCCCTCGAAGAGTCTGAATTATAAGGCGTCCATCTATCTTTTCTATATTTTTGTGAGCTGGTTTCATAATAGATTAACTGCAATTGAGTTCACGATATGTTACTGAAATTGCATGGAATATGGAAGCAAAGATCCAAAATAAAACACACTTGTGACATCAATGAATTAGTTCATAGACAAATCATCGACACATAAGCACACATACACACATAATGGGAATACTAGATAACCATTATAACCACACGGACGTGCATGGAAATCAATGCTAAAAGAGGAGACCTTCTCATTAATGCTACTAAAAATATAAGTAAATGTCCAACAAATCATCAAAGCTCAGTAGTAGATCATGGGCTACTTATACCATCTCTCAAAGCCAAAACCATAGCCTCATCACCACTCTCTTTACTAGCTACCAAGAGCTGAGTGCATTTATAACTTCAAGCACATATCAACTATCTCTCCTAGTCTAGGCTCAAGTGCTAAAAGTCCATCTTAATGATGTATGAGGTTCTACTTATAGAGGTGAGGAGGGTGATCCTCCTGTGACCTTTCATCTACTCTCATGGCTCTTGACCTTCTTCACTATTCTATCATGGATGATGGCTATTACATGCTCCTATCAAACTAAACATAGATAATGACGTAATAATGAGGAATGTTTACATTATGATGGAAAAGAGGAGGAGAATGTAGACGATTAGGATGTTGTTGCCAATATTGTTGTAAAAATACAAAGATCTACACAAGTTGGTGAACGAGGTGATGATGTTCATTTGGTGCATTGAATGACCATTTTCTTGCAACGATATCTTTCATCAACAACTATATGCAGATTGCATATCAGTTGTCCTTGCGCCTCATGTTCACAAAATTGATATTTCAATTAAGATAATGTGTCGAGGGAGCATATCGAGAAACAATTTCGTAATCATCAATCCTACAAGCACACAAATGTTAATTAAGACTTCAAATATTAATCAAATAAGATATAACTATCACATATAAACAAGATAGAATAATGAGATATCATTGACCTAGGATAATGATTTCCAAACCACTGACTTGGTCATCCTCCGCCCTTTGTCATGATGGTCACTATCAAATTTTCAAGGGTTTCATGTTATTTCACTACTTTTTAAACACGATATGTTGTCTTGGTATCCCTTCATTTCAGTGTATGTTTTGCAGTCTTCTCCAATATAGGGCTTGAAATCCTTTCCAACATACTTGACTTTGTCAATTTGCAACACCCACTTTGCATGCTTCCAACGCATTTGTTAGCATATTATTATATTATATTGCCTTTGTATTCCTATAACGTGTTCCCCTTTGTGCACAATGTATGATATATTTGTTTTGTTGCTACCAAAATGAATGGGAGAAACTACTTATATGTTTGACATAGGATACATGTCTTTGATCATTGTACCATGCTAACAACATTTAGCCAACCCTTTTATTTTTTCTAACGTCCCTTTGAATTGTCTTGATGCATAAACCTTGAACTGCTCTTACATACAACTCTGCTCCACAATTCTTTTGTGTATATTTTCACTCCATAACCAAATCTATGTAAAAAACAATTTAATCGAGAAGAAATGGTAGTCACTATACAAAATGTAGGCTTTAGGCGCTGTTCGAAATAAGAAACACGGGAAAGTCCCTCATTATATTTTCCTTTGGCACATGGTAGCTAGTTCCATTTCCTTTTTTTCTTAGAAAATTTGAGTGTAAACATAATTTGTAGGTCCAAGGGTTAGGTGAGGCTGCATTATGGGAAAGATATGACCTAACAATGACTTGTGACCTCATAGAATTAGCTAGTTGCAACTACAACTGAATATGGGGTCGTAATTCTAGAACTGACACATTTATGCGACTTGTAACCTTGGGATGGTTGCACTTCAAGGTTACACTATAGGTCGCATTATAAATCAACATAAACATGGTTGCACTTCAGGGTTACGCTGTAGATCGCATTATAAATCAACATAAAAGGTATCATTCCATATGGGCTATACAAGTCATATCAAAGACGAGGTCACAATGATTAGTAAATTTCGTGACTGCAGTCTACCGACTTAGTGACCCACGTAGAGGTCAAATAGTTGCATGGTAAGATTGGTTGCATGAATCATTCACTTTTACATATTCAATTTTGTGACTCTACGACGTTAAGGGGTCAAGGTGACATTTTCTCAATCCATAGTCTAAAAATTATGCTTTTTTGCCCTGAAATTTATGAAAATTGTGGCCACATTTTGAAAAAATCCAGCAGGGATTTTTATAAATTTAAGTAAAAACCGTCAAGATTCATAATTTTAGGTGCCCTAGATGTTTTTGATGGTGCTGAATCCATTTCCACCATCAAAAACATGATTCGAACACTGCATCTACAAGAGTTTTTGAATTTTTTTGCTTGGATTCGTAGATGACTCTTTAATAGTTATGAATGTGAATTTTTTTTTAAATTTATAAATTTAGATATAAAAACGATGAGGTAGAGCTATTCTATTATTATTGACACTATTTTCAATATTGGAAGCTATAATGTTAACATGTCTTTATCAAATTTCTCAGCTATTAAATCCAACTTGTAGAGAATGGTTTATTGTTGGCGGCCTCTTTCTTCCACCTTTGGGGCAATGAAATTTTTATTGAGCCAAAAAGTTTTGTCAACTTAAAGATCTTTGTGTCTATTGTTTTGGAAAACCTTATATCAAGAATTTAATTATTGAATTTTGTTTCAATTTTCTTTTTGCTTAACCTTTTTTCTTTTTTTACTTAACTATTTTTCCAACTTAGCTAACAAATTTTGGAAAATCCCATATCAACCTAAAGATTTTTATATCTCTAATTTTAGAAAATCCCTCTAACTTTTGAATTCCACTTCAATTGGTTATTTGTTTGGCTTCTTATTTTAATGTACTTATTTGTCTATTTAGGTTATCTCTTTCTTAACCTTATAAAATAAATTAGTTTAAAAATTCATATATAATTTTCCTGACATCTTATTTACTCTAATTACATATCCAAATAGATTTTAGAAAATAGATATTTATCAATCCATATTACTTCCACTCATTAAATTTATATTTTTTCCCAAAAAATTATTATGAATTTACTTTAAAGTAATATGCTATCCCTTACCTATACTTTAAAAAGAACTTACAAACTTACATTAAAAAAAACACAATAAGTTCAATAACTAAATTATTCATAAAAAATTTGTATCATAAATCTATGTATCAAATCTATGAGTAATTTGTATAGAGCGTTTGATGTTAATTCTAACAACTACCGAGTTGGGTAAACATACAGTGACATCAAAGGCTCTCCGAGGCAGTGTACATGAGCATCATGAAAAGGTTTTTTGATTTCATTTGTAACGACCATGGTAGATAAAAATGAACCGAGGCAAATTGGATTTTCATAGGATTTACAAATCTGAAAAATTGTAGACGAATCAACTTTAATTGTTTCTAAGAAGTTTTATTGAAAATAGGAATCATATAATTTAAAAATATATCTTTATTTAATTATATCTAAATATATCATTTAAAAATACAATATATCAAGATGGATATTGTAACTATCATGACTTTTAATCAGATTTGGTCAAACCGTATAAGATATGGGGAGCAATAGTTTTGGTCCGACACATTACATTTATCCTGAAAGTGAAAAGCAAATCGTAAACTTTTTAAACTAAGATACTAATGTTTTTACAATATATAGTTTGTGAACTAAATATGGACATTGGTTTTCTTAAAATAGGATTATAGTATATCGTTTCAGTACAATTATATTTTTTAGTATACAGTTAATTTCTGTTGAAATAGTTATCAAAACTCTATAATAAACTGAATAGATTAATCCAAGTGATTTAATTATTTCTTTTTTCTTTTAAAAAAAATGGTAGTCATTAAATTTTAAATCAATCTGTGAAGTAATATATAGAATAATTAAAGTAAATTTAAAAAAACTTAAAAGTGATTTAGTCAATCAATATAAAGAATTCAAATAGTTTAATCTAAATGTTTAATAATTTTCTATTCTCTTTTCAAGAAAAATTAATTTTTAAATCTTAAATTAATATGTGAAGCGTCGTAACATATAGGATAACTAAAATAAATCTAAAGAAAGTTAAAATGGTTTAATAAATCAATATAAAAAATCTAAGTAACATAATCCAAGTGGTTTAATAATTTTTAATCATTTTCTCAAAAAAATTATAGTCCTTAAATCAATATGTGAAGTGGGTAACATCTAAGATAATTAAAGCAAATCTAAATAAGTTTAAAATGGTTTAATGGATCAATATAAAGTGTAAAGTATTTAGAAATAAATGTGAAGTTTTTTTTAAGGTTGGTGTTTTCTTTAACAACTTACAAGTTGGAACATAATAACCCTTATTGCCTTTGTGCACGCCATATTTGTTGTGGATATTATTCTGAGCAGTTTTCTTTGTTAGCTTATTTTCTTGAAAGTTTGTTTAAACTTTTGGCTTATCCATGGAAAGACCCATCACATCTCATATATGATTAAGTATAACGGAATATGGCTTCCCACGTGGTATACTCTTGTAATAAGGAATTTGACACATCTTTGGATTAGGGGTGTTTTTCCGAAGGTCAACACTTGGATTGAGTTGAGTAATGATGAGACCTAAGCATATACAATTCATATGTTACCTCTATGATTACATCTCTAGTTATTAGCTAAATAAGTTATATATTTTATTTTTTCCAAAGATTATGGATTAATAGAATATTTCAATATTTACTTTAAGTAAAATATTTTAATATTGATATGATGATGATGATTATTAATGCATATTAAATTGATATGGTTTATCAAACCTTAAAAAGGTAAGAGATTACTAGATTTCCTTAACATTTTATTTCTTGTTAAGATGGTAGAGTAGATCCTTTTTACACACAAATTGGTTGAGAGCTCTAAATTTAACAAATAATGCTATACATATAAATACACAAATATTCTCTCAAGATAGATAGATTATCTTGGATACAATCACTTTGGTTGAATGAATATCTCAACCACAGATTATCTTGGATACAATCACTTTGGTTGAATGAATATCTCAACCACACACCAATATAGGAAGCTAACTAGTTGGAGAGAATCTCTCAAACTAATTAGGCCTCAACAACCTCCTAAGTAATAGGAACATACTCGTAGAAACTAGAACCCAACTAATAATGACCAATTTAGCTCAACAATTAAATAAGATCACACACATTAAGACAAATGGGAGTTACATACTCCAACATTGCCTCTTAACGACTATTTGTCTTAATCTTGATAAGCTAAGGTACTCAATGTCTTATTCTTTGCAACAAATGCTTCAATATGATTTCAAGAACCTCTTGATCAATGAAGTATACTTTTGGTAGACCAACCTGGAACTTTCACTTTGTACCTCAATCATGCAAACATCACCAAATTGTTGATGTTCATATAAAGGAACAACGATCCACCAGAATGCATGGGTACCTAACCACTGCAATCATTGGTGTACTAGGATGTCCCTATATGTACATGGTTCATTCAACCTATTGATGAACTCCCCCCAAATGTAAAAAAACACCTCTCTTAGAGTCTAGAACAAATATGGTCCACTCAAGTATATCCAAACAACACATGGAATACTCCTCCAAATATTAAAGAACTCACTAATATAGCCTACCAAACTAGATTACACAAAGTTATTATCAAGGACACATGACAAAGGGGTATATATTCCTATACAAGTCTTATAAAGATATGCCCTTTTCATATTACACAGATACGAGTACATACAACACACTCCAACTCATGGAGACACTAGGTACATATTCTTCAAGGTGACCACTACATCAAATCAAAACATGACACTATATAATTGCTTATAAATTCAATGTGCGACTCACATTGCAACGTGGTCATGATTCTAATTTATTCCATAAAAATTTATGTCCATTTTTCACCATCATCCAATCTCCATTGTTGCCATAACCAATATCATTTGCTAACATAATGCTTCTATAGTCACTCTTTGCCATATTTTACACAAATACTGTGATCTACTTACTATGGACCAAAATCCAAATATTTCTATATTGTTTCGAGGATCATTATCTTCCCTAATGTAAACTCATCATTACTCTCCAAAAATCCAGCATGGAACACTAAGTTTTTCCAGTTAGAAAAATGGAACTCACTTCCATCAGAAAATTCCCATGATCCTCCCTTCATGTATAGAATTGTCATCACATACAAGATGGAAAATAATCATACCACTGATACCTCAGATCGAAAGGGAGCCTGTTGTACTCTACGACTTAGCATTAATTTGACCATGAAGATTGAGTTATTGACCATCCTATGTACTTGATTCCATCTACTGAGATACATGGGTGCCATCTGTTGCACTCACTAGTTATATAGGAAAGTAGTCTGGATACGAGATGCATCCAATTTAGTCTTACATTCTTTGCACATGTTGAGAGGGGCTCATAGTTCACCACTCGAAATATAGTTCATGGAGAAAAACATGTAGCTAGAACTTATTTTCAACTACAACACTTCTCACTATGTAGGCTTAGGAATGATGTTTACATCACCAAAACATTGTAGCATTAAATACATCAACATAATGACAACAATACCATTTCTTTTTGCAATCACTCATATACTATGCATCTCCATATTCATCTTTGACATCTTGTTTAAGTGACAATCTTGCATTGCCTTGCTTTTCCTTTCATTTTCTATAGTCACAAATTCTAACAAAATAACTACACCTACATATTGAGTTATCTAGGATCAATGTGTAAATTCAGTATAAGGCTTATAAAGACAAATAATCACATCCTCCATGCTTGAGTGTCTTGGACCATCCTTTCCTTCAATATTCTTCCTAAAAATGTTGCTTCTCAGAGGATTGTGGTACATAACACTTGAATTCTTGGTCAAATGATCACTAGCTTACAAGTGGTCAATTTTTCTCAAGAACTTAACAAATCTTAGCTTCTCCCACCAGGTGTTCCACACCTTTTTGTTTTGAAATATTCAATTAACCCTAATTTCCATAACATCTCTATGACTAGAATACATTTTTCTATTTGTGAACTAAAGATCTAAGCTTGTTTGTGGTGAAGTCCATACCCTATAAATTAGTAAAGTAAGTTGTTGCATGAACATCCTCTACAAAAATATTAATCTTCCTAAATGACTAATCCTCATCATTCTCAAGATCAACTAAAGACAATTCAAATCCACAATGCTTGAGGCCCTCTTAAGCTATCTTAGTCTATGCAGTTTTAATGCACTTCTCATTTGCAACAATGTTTCCACATATATATCAAGGTGACCTATATCATTCTCCTCTATGTGAAATCATCACATCCACTAGAAACTAGGAGCTAAATATTATAGAGAAGCACCTATAGCCAATTGATCTCTTCCCTTCATTCGGTTTCATACATGTCGGCTTTCTTCTTCTTCATGTTGTCTATGTTCATGAAAAAATGCATGTGCAAATGGGAATTTGATTTACTTGTGACTATTTTGTTTTTTAATATAGACCACAAGGTATGATCTTTGTTGTTTAGTGGAGGATACTTGTGAAGTGCTGCAAGTGAGGATCCAATCATTGCTCTAACATTTGAACCTACATTGGAACTTCATTTTATCTTCAACTACGTGTGTGCAGATTCCAAAGTAGTGACTCTTCTTTCCATTCCTTGTCCATGGTTATAAAGTAGTTTCATTCGAATTGATACTTACCATTGAATTACCCGCTTGTTTTTTGCAACCAAGTGACAAAACAAATGTCCATGCCCATTAATAGGTTCTTGATCATGGCGACAAGTAGTAGCTGAAGAAGAGAAAATATAGGAAAAACTTGAGTGGGGGCATGGAAGGATCCTATTCTAGGTCAAGTAGAATGTGTTTTAGAGTGGTTGTAGCCACCTAAAGATCGAGACATGGAATATTATCCTTTGTAGAATTTACTCATATATTTTAATGGCAAGGTGAGAGGATGGAATCCAAGATAGCAACAATAATAATAATAATACTATATATATGTGTGTGTGTGTGTGTGTGCTGTGTATATATATATATATATATATAATAATGGAGTTGAAAATTTTTATTTACATATAAATGGGCATATAACTGCAAACATGGTTAGGCATGTGTTCCATTGGTAATTTACTTGCAAATCCTAGACGTAGACCTAGGTGATATGATTCAAATTGGATAATTACATTGTTTGTCATCATTTTGATGTTTTCAAAGTGGAAAAAGTGGAAGAATCAACTAACAAGACTATTTTTATCGGCGGGACCCAATTTGACAAATTGGGGGTTGAAACCTTCAAGGAGTAGTTTGAGGCATTAAATGATGTTTTTTGGGGGGTAAAACTTTGCCACTTGAGTGTAAGCTCCTTTTTGTGCTATTATATGCATGCATAAATTTCTAACAATGTAAGAATCACCTCAATTGGAGTTCATATGCAAAAGTTATGCCACTTATAAGTTGACCTTCTTGCTTTGACCACCATAATTCAAGAGGATGCCACATCAACCCTCATTATTCATGGAGGAGGGGGTATCCATGCGATAATAATGAAGAAGAATCTATAAGAATCAATATTGTAACTCTATTTAAGAGTTGAGTGAGTCAAACCTAACCACTAGTAGGCTATAAGGTTGTGTTATAACTGGGCCACTAGGAGGAAAAAGGGCTCCATTCGATTGGAGTGAATTTTGTTCCATAGATGAGAAGAGTAGCTGAGAGTGGATAGGGATAGAGAAAAGAATACAGGATTTGTGCACTGTAGTAGTCCACACACCATAGGATTTACTTCTTTATACTAGCAATCATTTTACATTGAGAGAAAGAGAGCAGAACAAACTCACCTTCTAGTTGGGTTTTCTCTCGAAAGAGTTTCCCAGGGTATATCTTGTGTTCTTATGGTTGTGAGTGATTGTATTTTTATATGTTCTCTATTTTCCACATTTTACATATTGCATGATGAAACTGTAACTTAATAAATCCACAAGTCCAAGGAAAAATAATTTACATAACATAGATTTTAGAATTTTAAGTATAATTTTATCAGATCTGTTGTGATGAAATGTCCAGTGGAATATCCATAACAATTTACAGATCATATTGGTATCAGAGTAGGTTTATTTGGGTATATTGTGGTTATTTGGAGGGGATCTAGATTGGTTAATCCAAAAGTCATAAAACCCCAACCATGGATGACAAATCTATCAATAACAATCATGATCTCGTAGAGGAAAGGATTGCGTGGTTGGAAGTAGAAGTCATAGATATAAAAATTAATGTGAGCCTCCTCATGGTGGTTCTTACAAATAAGGTCGAGCTGTTTGAAGAAGATAGAGGTTCTAATGCTTAGGTTGGAACTTGGTCAAGAGTAATCCCTAGTCAAGTTTAAAGGGGGTAATGTTAAGTTAAGCTTGACTTTGCGAAAGAGTCAAAGTTGTTAGATCAGTTGTGGTGGTTTCAAGAACATGGTTTGGGTAGCCTATGGTAGTAGAGCTCAAGACTTAGATGTGATGAATCCATTGAAAGGATCATGGATACTCCATTGTAATGAGAAAAGAGGTGAGCAATGATGGATCACTTGGTCAACCTAGTTAGGTTTGGCTAAGGACATTTATACATGATGCCAATTTTTCCTCCTTCTATGAGACTTCAATGTTAGAACTATAGCTAATCAAGTTATTATTTTAAGAAATGATTTCAACCCTAATTATTTATGGCTAGATGTTGACCTTGGTTTAGCTAGAAGATATAAAAGTAACTTTCAATACCTAGAAGAGAACTTTTTTGTATCAATCTTTGTAGTGTTTAAGACCTAATAATTTGCAATGGTGTATTGAAGTGGCCAACTCCAACTAGATGACTTGTATTAATGGGATTAGTTAAAGTGTCATAGATAGTAGGTGGTATCTAAAATCCCTATATCCAACTAAATAGTAAGTTTTGCCTTCTTGAACGACCATGAACTTGACTCTGATCATAGACTTTAACTAAAAATCTAAAATTTACCATGCACAAAATCCCCATGGAAGAAAATTTTGATAATCAAAGGTACTTTCTTTTCGACCAAAGTAAATTTGATCTCTTATTAAATGATTTAAATAGATATTTAAACTTGTGAACTTATATAGACAACATTGAAGGCCTTTATCATAATTTTTCAACAACCTTTTCTACTTCCATTAACAAGTTCTCTATCAAGGTGTCATGTTAAAAGAATAATATAACAACCAATCCTTGGTATGATAATGAATATAAAATTACTAGGAAAGGAATTAAGGATTCTTCAAATGAGTCCTTAAAACTTGATAAGATAAGTACATACAAAGTCCTTATTAAAAGCAAGAAAAGGTAATGCATAAATAAAAATCAAGAGCAACTTTTACACCTATCTCAACTTGATGTAGGATGTCTTGGAGGAAAATTCTATATCACATGTCCCTAAGAAAATAATATGATTCACTTGAAGGGTTGGATTTCTTACATTAAAAATATTTATGAATCCATTGACACTGTGAACACCATCTCATATGTTCCTACAAAAAATTAAATCATTTCTCTAGAAGATATAGGTTTTGGGGTTAAGAATCTTGCAAATACAAAAGCTAAGAACATTGATGGCTACTAAGATGAAACTTTTAAAATTGGAGGGCATATCTTCATCCCTCACATACACAAGCTCTTAAATTTAGGAGTGAAGTAAGGCCTCCTTTAACTCTAGACTCAAAGCCTCATTACATCTGTTTTTAAAAGAGGGGATAAGGAATTCCGTCTAATTATAAGACCTTTATGTTTAGCCCTATCCTAGCCAAACTGTAGGAAATCATTTTGGAAAAGATGGTTAGCCTGTGGATAGAAAGCCAAGGAAAGAGCCAAGGTGAAGCTGATTTTATGATATATCATACACTTATGTCCACCTTCTTACTGTTAGGGTCATCATGGAGGAGTTCTACAATACTAAACTTGATCACTGCAAAATATCACTTCGAAATTCTCTCTGGCAGTTGCTTTACTTCATAATTTCAATCTTTTGATCTTCACTCGATGTGTTTTCCAGATGCCCATCAATCCTCTTATAATCCTTCTGTTGAGAACCAACAACCCAGATTAGATCCTAATCAATGGCTCAGATAATTTTGGCTTGATCCTCGTCTTCTTCTAGAAGTTTCACCCACAATTAGGTTAATACCATTTAATTATTTTATTCCCTAAGTTTAGACTTAGGCCTCCATTAAAAATAATTAATTATTTTAGTAAAATTGATTCTGGGTGGAATTTCCCAAAACTATTTTTGGGTATTGTGGAATACATGCGTCCAAGCCTCCCTGCAAATTTTAAGGCTTAGAGCACATCCGATGTTACCATAAATCAACATTCCCTCTTAGCAAGGAATGTGCTCTAGTAATGCAACCTGCTGAAGCATCACCCTTCTCTGTAGCATCTCCCTCTGCGTTGCTGATGTCTAACATCACTAACCATCAACTACTGCGCAAATGCTGCATTTTTACTACTGCTAACACTGCCACTGTCAACACTACATCCGTACTGCAACTCCCTCTCAAATTCTTCATCCATGCTGCTACTGGCCCTGCCACTACCAACATCTGCACGATAGCCTTCTCTAACTGCTTCTGCTACTACATAAAAAACATAAAAGCATCCAAAATTACTGAATTGGTGTTCAACATGATGCATCTTTTTGCGGGAGTTCTAACTGCTACTAGTCTCTACACTGACCCTTTGAAGCCTTTGCATTACTGCTGCCTATGCTTTGTGCCAACTGCACTGCTGCCACCTCTAGCTCTATGTTGCTCAGTCTCTCGCACTCCTAGCCACTACAACTGTCACTCTGACACTCCTCTGCACCAAATGAAATTAGTCCATCTTGCTACTACTGATATGGGCTCCCGTAGCAAGGTATTGATCCAAGAGGTGGATTCCTCAAGGATCTTGCCCATTTGTAGTTCTTTTGAACTATAGGTCTATATCACCCCACCTTTGGGTAATCATGGCAAACTCCTCCTCCTTGATCTATGTGGATGCAACCTTCAGATCATGCTTCTTGTCCTTGTCCTTCTTCTTAAGAGGACACTTTGTAGCGTAATTTCCAAGTTTGCCACACCGGAAGCACTTGATCTTCAGAATATCTTTCTTTTTCTTCTAATGCTCCTACTACCCCTTAGATGTGACGGTTGCATTTTCATCCTCCTCCTTGGACTTCGACCCACTGTTGCTGCTGCCATCAAGTTTGCACTTAACCAAGTCTCTCCTCATCTCTTCCTGCTGAAGAGTGGCCCACATTCCTTCCCAGTCTGGCAATTTCTCCCTGCCCAGGATGCTCTGGACGAATACTTAACACTCTTCTAAAACTGAATTTAGGGCCAGCCTCGCCATCTCGGTAAGCTTAGGTGTTTACCCCACAACTACCAACTTGTCTTGGGTCTCCTGAAGCTTTGTAAGGAATGGATCAATGCGTCCCCCCTTCTACATCTGCTTGGATCGCATCTTTTGCTTCAAGTACATCTTCATTGCTCGGAAGATCCTCGATATAGCGTGGACAAGGCATCCCACATCTCCTTGGCAGTCCCTTTGCTTGAGATGTGACATACTACATGATCCTTTACTCCATGGAGGATCATCCACTTGGCCTTCACCATCTCTCCCTTGTTCTTTTTGAGTGGATCTGGATCCGCGAGTTCAGCTACTGCACTGTCGACGTAGATCTTGAGAAAATGTTCATCCAGAAGGCATGATATATTTTCCTTCCAAATCACATAGTTGGATGCACCATCCAACCAATATTGATCTCTCAATCCACTAGTTTCCATATCTTCCAATCGAAAATGTCGAATGACCTCCTCTATCCTCTGCATTGTTGCTGGGCTAGCCTATGCACTTCCTGTTGGATTCAGTAGAACTGTTGCCCCTTGCTGCTGCTTAGCAAATTAGAATTCGAATTCCTTCGCTAGAAATTCTCTGAGGAAGAAATTCCCTCAAGGGTCTTTCTCTCTCTCACTGACATTATTCTGCCAACAACTACTGAAAAATATCTATGTCCTAGCTGAAGATCTGCTCTGAAAGGAAAAGTATGCTACTCACTTCTACCTCTGGAAATCTTCAATCTGGAGATTGAATTTCTCTATTGACTCACTCAGACAAATTGATTTCTCCTCAAAAAATTCATCCTCCTTGGACTTCGAATTGCACTGCCTTTGGGGTTTTGAATTTTTGCCTCTGTAGTGAATTTGAAATCTTCTTTTTTTCAACTTCTGAGTTATTTTGCTCATGATCTGTGCTCCAATACCATGTAAAAAATTGATTACCTGATTCCTACAGAAACAAACTGATTATATTTCACCTACTTGTTAAATTAATTGAACAAGTTACTTGTAGTTTTCTACGACAAATACTGAAATACATACACTACAACCTACACCAAAATAAAACTGCAGAAACTAAATACATCACAGGATAGAAATTAACATCACACACATATACACAATTATTTTTGGACAAAATTCCTTGGAAAAATCCAATGCGAGAAAACTGGTGCAGCAACTGAGGGTTTTATTATTAAGCAATAGTAATTATGAGTACAATTTTTTGGATGCCCAACTGACTATCCGATACAGAGAGAAACTTGAAAAAATGAAATAGTGAAATGATCTCACCCTATCACTGGAAGATCCAACTCTGATATGCTGGAAGAGAGCCTTTGTGTTCCTTCTGCGTCAGCCTCTGCGCAGAACTGCATCAACCCCACATAGTCTCTATGTCACCTCTGCTGGGGATTGTGCTGCTCTTCCTTTTGACCCTCTGTTGGCTAGAAACTTCAGCTTTCAGCCTCTCGGTCTCACACGCCGGCTCGCGACTTCTGAAACTCAATTTCCTCAACAGGAATTCGATCTCCCTTTAGGCTCTATGCTGTCACTATGTGGCCCAATGTTAGCCTCTCTGCCTTGTACTCTCTGGCCCAGGAAAACCTTCCCTCCGGATACTATATCTGCCCCTCATTGCAAAGCATCACTTCAAAATTTTCTCTGATAGCTGCTCTACTTAAGTAATTCAATCTTCTGATCTTCTCTCGATGTGTCTTCCAAATACCCATCAAGCCTCCTCTTATAATCCTTTTGTTAAGAACCAATGACCCAGATTAAATCCTAATCAATGACTCAGATAATTTTGGCTTGATCCTCGTCTTCTTCTAGAAGTTTCCCCCGTAGTTAGATTAATACCCTTTAATTATTTTAATTCCCTAAGTTTAGACTTAGGCATCCATTAAAAATAATTAATTATTTTAATTAAAATGATTTTGAGTGGATTTTCCCAAAATGATTTCTGGGAATCGTGGAATACATGTGTCCACGCCTCCCTACAAATTTTGAGGCTTAGAGGACATCCGATGCTACCATAAATAAATATGGATTACGATAAAGCATTGGCCTAGTATTGACTATGGGTTGTGGTAAAACTGGATTTTTGTTTTACCTTGGTGGGCCTAGGAATCCTCGACCAATGAATGGCAGGATATACGCTAAAGCCTAGAGGTGGGTGGCCTTGACCAGGCCTAAGAATCCTTCACTGGTGAATGTAAATATATACAACAAAGCTTGGAGGGTAGGGTCTCTTTTAGGGCCTAATGATCTGGTGTGGATTGCGGTAAAGCCCGGAGACTATGAGACAAGCAAACTCTTCATGGTGTGGGTGGAGAAATCTAGTGGTATCCATGCTTGTTTAGGGCCTAGTGATCTAGTGTGGTTTGCGATAAAGCATGGTTTTATTGATGAGGATGAGGTGGTGTAACCTTGGGAAGCCCTAGTTGAGTTTTGGTTATGAGTCCCGCGTTCATGCTTGGAATATGGCACGGGGGTGATTGGCTGAAAGAAATATTTGGTTCATCCAATCTATGGTCGGGTGGTTCATGGAATTCCCAAACCTAGTTGGCTTTTTCATTCATTAATAAGAGTTACTTCTCCTTGGTATTTCATGTTTAAATGTATTGGTTTATATGTGGATTCTATGGTTGTTGTATCCTTATTATTTCTATTGTTTATATGTTGGTTATGAGTATGTTTTATGACAGTGATGATGTATGACTCTCATCATGTTTTTCTTTGTAAATGAATGAACAATGAACATATGACCTAATAGATGATAATGCAACTAATGTGATAAGGCATCAATGCTTCTTAATGATTCTCAGATAAGTATGAGAACCATATACTCAGATCTATTGTTATGACTTGTAGAATGCATATTTGTGACATGTTTGACGAAATGCTAATCAAGGCTAGTAGGGGTCCAGTCAAGTCCTTGTTCAATTATTTGCATTAGTATAATTATTCCGTTGTTATATTTCATTTCTGGTAGTTTCATAGAGTTTTGGGCAATGGCCTGAGTTCTAGTCCTAAAAAAGTGGCACATAATTTGTGGTCGCAGGCTGAGAACTAGTTGTAAAAAAGGCCCCATTCGCTTGTATGCCCTTGCTATGAGAGAAACTAGAGGGTCCCAATCACATGCATGCCCATGTCATGGAAGCGACTGAGGCTCCAGGTTAGTAAAATGTTAAGTTGCCTTGGGGGTTGGTCACCTAGAAAGGTTTCTTAGCTCCTAGAGGTTCTATAGCATGCATGGAAGGTTAGTTTGGTTTTGTTTTTCCGGTTCCACTTCTTTAATTGTACATGGGGAGTTGAATCAAATCATAGTAGCCTCTCGTCACATGGCTACCCCAATGGACTGGTTAACTTGGGTAGATATGGGAGGATGGTGTTACAATAACATTATCAAAATTGCAATAATCCTATTGCTAGCTCACCAAACTTCATAGATATGATAAAGAAATAAGCAAACAAAAAATGAAGAAACAAGAAAAGGAAAGAGTGAAGAAGATGAAAGGCATGGTATCATGCCAAGAAAAAGTTTTTAATAATGTGATGCATCATAAGAAGACATTAAACTTGTGACATATGACAAGAATAAAAAATTTGATCGAATGCAACAAAGAGGAGGAATAGGAGAAGATAAAGAGAGATGAAGCAAGATTTTTGGGAGTTAGCTAGTGCTACATAATTGAGTTGGTTTTTATTTTATACGATTTTAGGAAAGGATGCAGGTGAGGGGAGGTTAGTGTTGCAAAAAAAGGACCTTTCATATGATGTGATATTACTTAGGAGAATACATTACATGATAAAACATCCAAGGTGCGATACACACTTTGGTCAAAATGTGATATGTTGCATGAAAAAACATTTTAAAGTGTGATAAAGACAAAATGATAGCCTTCTGTGAGGGATACTTTTTTCCCACATGCAACATGTCACAACACAAAAAATTATAGGCACAATTAAATCTTATTAAACTTTTAACACAATGCTTTGATAATAACCTTCCAATATGTGACATGGTTAGATGACGGGCATTGCCACAATAAACATGAAATCTAAGGGTTGTCCATATGCCAATTGACATATCACTATACAATGCCACATCTCATGCGTGTGTGCCACATCTCATGCATGTGTGAGTTGTGCCACATCTCATGCATGTGTGATCTCATGAATGTGTGAGTTGTATGATGTCATAGAGAAAAAAAAAGAAACTCCTAAAGAATGGGAAATAGGGGGCGGAGGGGGAATGGGTAGGGCGCAGGTGAATAGGGGGTAGGGTGGGGGGGTAAGGTAGGGTGTAGGGGGAATAAGGGGTGGAGGGGGTAGGCGCGGGGGATGGTGCTGATGGTGGGGGGCGAAGGCGATTGCGAATAGGGCTGGGCGCGTGGGTTGTTGGGGAGGGTGGGCGCCGTGGAGGGGGTGGCCGCGGGAGGGTGTTGGGGGGTGTAGGGTTTGGACGGGCGATGGGGAGGGGGTTTTGGGGCGGGGAGGGGTGGCGGGGGACGGTAGGGGTGAGGGGAAGGGATGTGGCAGGAAGGGAGGGGAAGCTTAGGGGTTGTGGGGGCGCGTGGGTAGGGCTCGCCGATACTTGCCTTAAAATGTCTACTTAGCCTCTATTTATCCCTCACCTGACCTCCCGCTCGCCCATCGACCCGCCTGCCTGTTAGAGGTGGCTGGGCAATTCTGTTTATACAAATAAAAAATTTATGGTATATTTTTGTTATTAATTTAAGTTAATATGTTTTGTTATTTACTAATTTATGTGTTTTTTTTTAGGAAAATGGCATCAAGTAAAATTTCTATGAATCTTTCTGGACCAAAAAGTCTTAAAGGTGTATCTTCAAAAAACATTGGTGAACAAACTCCACCTGAGCTCATGCCTACAAATATTTCAAGTGCTTCAAGTGATAAGAAGCTAATCTCAGATTGGAAAAGTTCAAAAGAGGTGAAATTTCCATCAAGAGTCTGGTATGTGAAAGAAAGAGAGAGCACAACTGTGAATATATATCTATACATTGATATACACCAAAATAATGAAAATTTGGAGGTGATGGGAAGAGTCATAGATATGTGTTCGGTACCAAACACTGAAGTTGTTTACGTACTTACAAAAGCTCCCAAGTCACATGAAAGGATTAAATACCAACTATCATATTCATTATATGACACGAGAGAGGTATCTACAAAGTTGTGTAAACAAATCGTAAATGAGATGACACAAAACATCGTAAGTATTGTTATTTGTATTTTTATTTTGCGTTTTGAAAGTGTCTCGCTATATTTTTTTAACTTTGTTTATATTAACATATGATATTTTGTTTGGCAGAATTTTGTTGAAAGCTGTTCAATTAGGTTGGGAGGCATTCACTTCATAGAGCATGATATCATGAAAGTTGTCAGCCATTTTTACTCAGTGTCAGAAGAAGATATGGAAAACATGGAAAATGTAGTAATTGATGATGCTACAAAACTACGTCCAAAGAATCAGAAAAAAAGGCCTCTGGTGGATAAATCTAGCAAGGGTAAACATGTTACTTTTGAGGACGATGAAGTTGAAATTGACAATGAAGCATATGTTGCCATTACTGAAGATGACATTTGAACTAAAGAAGGTCGTAAAAGACAAAAAGTAACAATGCCCAAGAATAGATCTCTTGAGAATGTTATGACGAAAAAAAGTAGAGTTGAAGATCTTGAAGTAGTCATTACCAGCAGTCAAGAACCTAGTGAAACTTCAAAAGAAAGCAGAGAAATCATTACACCAGGATCTGATTTAGATGATGGCATAATCAAAACAAAACAAAATGCCATTCGACGGAATTTGACAAAGAGAAACTTAATTGATGGTGGTCGTACATTTCAGTTAAATGTCAGACAAACCTATAAGGCAAGTGAAGGACAATGCCAATATCAAATCAGAAAGCCACATCATCTGCATGTTCACAACTTGAAGACATTGATGAGGTACAATCCATATACTCATGTGGTTAGTTATGTGCTTCTTGTTGATCCACTTCAAGTTCCCAACAAAGAAGCATTTGATAAGTCAAAATATTTTGAATACAATTATTATGTGCTTGGGGGGAACCATTCTGTTGAAGCTCAAAGACAATTGATGGAGGAATATCCTAATAACCCACGTTTTGAAACAATGAAATGTGTCATTTATGCTCGTTTAAATGAAACAGAAGCAAAGTTAGTGGCATTGGATCATAATTCAGATAATGAATATAGGATGTCTATGACTTTGATCCAAAAGGTTAGATTTATTCATAGTGAACTCCTAGAAAAATGTGGTGGGGATAAGATAAATATTACTGCAGATTTCTGAAAGGAATGTTGTATGGAAATAGGTTATCAAACTGAAGAGAAAACCAATTCAAAAGGTGGAAAAGACAACAGATATAACGATTTATTCAGAGGTATTGATAACATTTTCCAATTGGCATTTAGAATTGGAGATATTTGGAATTTGATTGATGACAT